>JAQIWS010001499.1:0-11087 GCA_034696085.1 Stigmatogaster subterranea | reverse complement strand
ACCGGACAAACTGCCGTTAAGGCTTCCAGTGAACCAGCCACGTTTGAATCGCGTTCTCCAAGTCCAACGCTATGTAAGAACTAGATGAAATATGTTTAGATTTAAATTCAATTTTTGTCTTAGTTTATCTATGCATGAAAAAATTCCTTATATTCTAGCTGACTATGTTTACGAAACGACAAATACACGAGAAAAAAAGCCGATTCAACCTGTTGACACTGAACTGAAAGCTTTGCATAACAAACTGAGTGGAAATCATCAAAAGAGTAGAAGCGATGAATCAGAAGCTATCGATGCCGGCGGAGTAACTAAGAAAACATTAAATCGTAAAGGAAGTTGGTCGTTTAACCTTGGCAAGGAATTAAAAAATAAGGGAGTAAGTTCTCCAGTTAATTGCAAGAGATTTTGTAATTAGTTGTAAAAATATTAACCCTTATCCGGTTATTTTAGGAAACCACTCGTGATGGTGCTCGATTATCAGGTCAATTACATGACCTGCAAGCGATGAGTGACTACTGTTCCTCTAAAATGACAATTCACATTGGTAAGACGGAATTAATATACCGTAGATTCATTGTAGTTTTTCTAATTTACTCATTTTCTGCAGATCGTCTTCAAGATTGTATTGTAAAGCAAAATTTGGAAAACGAGGACGAAATGTTAATTGCTTTAGCAGGCCTCAAACAAGTAAATTTCGTTTCGCGTATAATGTTATGTCTTTTACACGTGATGTGTATACGCATATTACAAATATTTTTTAGGTGCGAGACATTTTGCAGGGAACACTTAAATTCAGTCATAATGTTTTGGACGGTGATGATATAGTAATCAGCGACAATCATTACAACGAACCAACGGACGTAACGAGTTCAGAAGAGAGTCGTATCAACGTTCAATCTGACATCGAAGTTTCTATATACAAATAATCAATACATTTAACCTGGAGTAACAAATTACATTCCAAAAACAAAAAAGAAATTTTAAAAATTTTCGTCTAATCGTACAGTAACTTGAAAATTTAAGACTTTGCTTCCAATATATTTCTGAAAAAGAACCAATCTACCGATTCTTTTCGACTAGAAGTTAGCACGAATAAACAAAAGACCTCACCGGTTTTGCTTACATTTTAAAACCAACTTTGTACACATTTTTTCTGATTGGCATTCGTGATAAATATCCAAAGCGTGCCAAAAAAATCAACTCTGTGTATATATTTTTTTGGAGATTTTGTCATTGCAATTAAATGTGAATAAAAGAGCTGCCAAAAATATGTTTGCCGAGATAAATTAGCAAAGTAATATGCATGAAGGTTGCGATCCATCGTTTTTAGCCACTGTAGTCGGATTACGTGTTAAATCCATGTTGTTTTACTGCTAAGAATCGAAACGCAATCTTTTGAAATGGTGTAATATCATGATTTACAAAAGTTGAGAACGATATCAACGTTGTATGTGCATTCCATCGTCCGCTAGTATTAAGTTCTCCAATCCGTCACCAACTCGAAATCGGTTAATTCAGAAGTAGCAGTCCTAGCAGAGTGTAACTTGCAACCTTTGGCTCAGGTTGCCTGATCTCTGACTGGCGAAATTTCACTTGTTGCTTCGCACATAAAACCAGTGTTTTTAGGTTACCGAAACTAAGATGTTGCTATGGTTAAAGTCTACAGTCTACACAGCAATAATTCTAATAACAGAAAAAATAAAAAGGAAATACTGTAACAGTTTTTTTTCTCCATATTTTTCATATGACTTTAAAGATACAATTGGATACCTTACATTTTACAAGATTGTACAATCCAGTTGCTCTGAAATGACAGAATCACATTCCACGCCAAAAAAAAATTGTACAAAGTTTTCTTTATTCTTAAAATACATCAGAAATCTACGAATTTATAAGTAAATTAAGGAAAACTAACTGATTTTACAATTCTCATTTGCTATCACCGAAATGTGAAACTAGCACAAGTACTGTACCATACATTATTTAACAGTTATTATTGTATCTGTAATGATACATTTTTAAAAATCAGGTTTGTAAACATTTCCTCGGTTAGCATTTGTGATATACAACGCCAACCAAAACCAATATCATTCAAAGTGTATTTACATGTCTGAAGTTTTGTTTCATTACAACAACATATCAAAATGAAAAGCAAAAAGAGCTGCAGAAAATGCTTTTGTTGCCAGGCAAGCTTAACAAAACCAATATAAATTGAGCTGGGTTTACACTTTTTTGTTTTCAAACCTCAAATTTAATACTCTCAAAAATCTATGCTGACCTTGTTGCATTCTGTACTCTTATGAGGACTTAGAAATTAATATCTCAATAGATGAGAGTAAATCAATGCGAATGATCTAATTTACGATCTAATTTCACATCGAATGTCTAATAGATTAAATTCCAAGTTGAAATTTTTAAATAATCAACAACGAATATCTGAAATAACTCTGAAAGAAAATTAACTGACTTTAATTTAAGTGTCACAATTCAATCCACTTCTAAATAAAATTTTCAAGATAGAACAAAATTAACTAAATTTTAAACCTAACGAATAATTTAACCAAATGCATTGCTCGCGTTGCTGCAAAAATAATATAAACATTTATTTTTATAAACTGACAAGAAAGAAAAAATTATCATAACGAACAGTTACATAAACTTTGGCAACATCATATAACAAAAATGAAGATAAAGTTTACTGCACAGATATATATTTATATGTAAAATATTAAAATCAATATTTAACTAACCCAATTATGCAAACACACCGACACGATTATTTCTTTCGAAACACACAGCAAACTTTGTTGCACTGACTGTCTTTTTCACCGACAGTAAAAATAACTAATTAAAAGTTTTGAAAAGTTTCTACGTAACACCCCTGAGATGATAAAACGTTAACGGGTGAAAGTGACTCCGGCGAATTACTAAGATAACTGAGTATTCAATTGCCTCAGCAAATTCAATACAAGTTCACGAAGGGTCTGTAATCAATTAGTACTCGTTGGTAAAGTGATTTAATTTTATATTAGAAATAAATATTGCTCACCTGCGGTTTGCAGTATTCTTCTAACCAACTAAAAACGCATCCTGATAATTCTGTGAAATTTGCCATTGATATTGAATGATTAAACGATTGGAAGAGTGAATCCATGATTGCCTGAAACTAATTTACAGAAGTTAAAAATAAGCTACTGTAGTAGTGCTCGAAATTATTCAGTTACCAATTGAAATTTAACTTCGTCGGAAACTTGGCTCTCAGGTTGACAAGGCTGATTCTGATGAGCTTTAACTATCTGTTCATAGTTTCTGCAATAATCATACACAAAAATAATGATGCAAAAATAAATGTGTTGCGTAAGTGCCTCGGTTTCAGGTTACCCTTTCATGATTTGAAGCGCTACAACTTCCTTTCTTAAGGCCACCAAATCGTCTTCTTGCTTTTTCTTTTGTTGAATCAAAAATTGAATATAGTCTATAGCTAAATAGGAAACAAAATATTACAAATATTTCGATTACAATTTGTTAAAAATTATTTATTAAATCGTACATCTCTGCAGAACTGTAGCCTTGCTCAATTTGTACCCGCTGATGCTATCTTGTTGTTGACAAGTTGGAACTAAATCTTGGAGATTATCATAACCTTTCTGTAGACGAAACAGTTTCTTTGTAAATGCGATCGACGCAATAAATAATCATTTATTTATTACTTTAATAGCATCTCGTCGCTTCTGTTCGGCTTGTGTGTGTGCTTCTCGTCGACGTTCTTTATAACTCATGGTTGATTTGTCACTGTCTTCGTCATCTAATAAATAGGATAAACTACTTTTGGTAGCTTTAAATTTTTGTATCCGGTTTACGTCAAAAATGGTGCACTCGCTACGTTACCTGAGTTGTGAGCTGAGGATGAAGTGTGAATTGATCCTGTGCTGGACGTTCTAGAAAACGAAAACTTGCCAGGTCCGTTTGGACTCGCAGGTTCCAGTTTCATGTCATTATCTAGAAAATCTGCCGATGAATCAATTATAAAATTCTAAAAACAGAAATTTCGACTCAGAAGTTTGTAAATTATTCGCACCTTGAGTAAAGCTGGCATCATTAAAGCTTAAACTGGCCATGACTTTGTACACTTGCAATCAGAATGACCTACTCAAAACAAGAGTAGATTTTAAAAATTGTGCCCACAAGTGTCAAAAATGTTAAATACTGACGTCGCATCAATTATAAGATTAGATTACGGTAACTTTATCAATCTACTATTCATCAAGCTCACAGCTTTCAAGTGTGCAAAAACTATCTTGATAGCACGCATAGTTTAATTGATCGTCGTGCACTAAGTTACGTCACCACGACAAAATAAAATGGTGTAACATCTACGAAGGATGTTTTTAAGAGGTCAAACTTACCATAATCTACCTTCGCAAAATTTCGCAAAACGCCACATTTTCTTACATATCCCACAATCCCCCTACATTTCCGTAATCTTCATTAATGAGCGCAATCTAGCGAAGAAAAACAAATTTTGACTATTTTGCGTGGTGCCGACTAGTGGCGAATTGCGAATACCAAAACGGCCATTTTTAATTTTGAGGAGGCACTAAACTCACCGAGTGTGCCTTGAAGCTTGGTTTGTATTTGACGTTTACGTCTGGGATCGGAAATTGAAGCGGACGTAATTATTTCGAAGGGAAGCGTCGATAGTCTGATGGTGTTTTCGAAAATGGCAGATCTTTCGATTTTGATAGAACAAGAAATACCCGAAGGTAGACAGAGTCTGAGGGACAGTTACACTAATTTGGAAAGAGTCGCGGAATATTGCGAAAGCAATTATTTCCAGGTAAAATAATAATTACAAATAGATGAAATTCCAACTGTACCCGTGTTAAATTTGTTTACCGCAGTCCGAGAATAAACGGGGCGCGTTAGAAGAGACGAAAAATTATACTACTCAGTCACTCGCGAGCGTTGCTTATCAAATTAATACTTTGGCTTACAATTTCCTGCAAATGTTGGATTTACAAACAAATCAGTTGGCGGAAATGGAATCTCACATTAATCACATAGCGCAGGTTTTTATTTTCCGTTTTAGTTTCTGTTAACACAACCATAAACTGCAAAAACTAATGATTTAAATTGCAGATGATAATGATTCATAAAGAAAAAGTAGCACGACGAGAAATTGGTGTCCTCACGACGAATAAAAGTACAACGAGACAACATAAAATCCTGCCTCCCGCTAATCCGGAAAGACCTATCAAATACATCAGGAAACCGATTGATTACTCCATTCTCGACGACGTTGGCCACGGGATCAAAATGACCAATAACACGCCGAGAACGAAACGTCCGACTACTGGACCATCAACTCCACCGTTGAATGGTCAAAGCGGACCTCCACCTACCACCAAACCACCCACACCCCCACAACCCGTGAGAGCGATGGGAACTTTAGCGAAAGGATCTCGAGAATACAGAGCCCTCGCTCCTCCCGTCGCACCGCCTCAGGTTCCCAGTAACTACGCGCCAAATTATCCTTTGGGTCATCCACGATCTCAAGATGGACGTCGGGAAAGGGGAAGCGGATACGGCTCGCTGCCGATGATGTCCAATCAAATGGCAATGATGCAACAGCAAGTGATGGGACCTCAAGTTGGAATGGTTCACCCGATCACTCACAATGCGATGCACCAACAGCATGCTGTACCACCTTCGCCCACTCCTCAGATGATGTCGAATGAAATGGTTTTTGGCAGTACACCTTACGGTAAAATAATGCTTATTCTAAAGTACAAACGAGGATTAAATGTATTAATTATTCAATTTTGTGTTTTAGGAGTAATTCCTCCTCCACCTCCTCCTGTGACACATAATATGGGAGGCGGAGGAGATTACGATAGACAGGGAAATGGTCGGTAGATATATTTCGATCAATTGTATCACGTAATCCGTTAATGTAAGTTTGTTTTAAAGCTTCACCACCGTTACCGCCACCTCCGGATGATGAACAAGCGATGTTCTTAACTAATTACACTCCACCTTCTCCTCCCGTGTTTGGTCACGGTGCGGATGATGGACCAACGTGGGTGCCAAAAAATTATATCGAAAAGGGTAAAAAATTTATTTATGGTGTGTAAATTTAATTCAGCAGGAGTTTTAATTTTTTAATTACTTTTCAGTGATCGCTATTTATGATTATGCTGCGGATAAAGACGACGAATTGTCTTTCGCCGAAAATTCCGTCATTTATGTGATGAAAAAGAACGACGACGGGTGGTACGAAGGCATGATGGACGGAGTGACTGGACTGTTCCCCGGGAATTACGTGGAACCCTGTTTGTGAAATACTAAATATTCGGCTTTAGAATTTGCTTTTGTTACGTGTGTGTTGTGTTAGCGTTACAGCTTTTGTAAATATTTCTGCCTTGAGGATTAATTTTTGTTAATGGAATTACACAATTTTTTGACAGGTTTTCTCAACTCCAATCGATCACGATACTGAGGAAAAATAAGAAAATAACCAAAGGAAATTCCAACATTTTTCTCTCGAACTTAATTAAATTTAGATCGAGCAATTTTTTTTGTTTTTTAAAGATTTTTTGTTTTTTCGTTTTTTCGTGCGAAAAATTCCAATGATTTAATTTTGTCTAAATTTTGTTTATTTTTCTGTTTCTTCCCTTTTATTTTAACTCGAAAATTTATTGATCGACAAGTTTTTTTCCCTTTGGTTTTTTATTTTTATTCTGCATTTTGATGTTTTACTTAATTTAAATTATTAAAATTACTGAATTTTAATATAGTAACCAAGGTAGCAACAAAATCATTCCTAATACGAAGAATATTTATCGTTATTACACCAACTCTTGTATATTACTTGTATGTATATTTTGTTTACTGTAGCGTGGATTTTTCATTAAAGTAAAGTTTATTACAAACATTATAAAAATTGTCGAATTTATTCACAAAAATTCAAAAACACGAGTAAATTTTCGCCGTCAGATGGAGCGAACGACACGTCAATTTTTCTTATTCAAGACACGGTAGCTCAAAATCGCGGTGAACGATTTCTATCGTCACGATCTACGCTTTACACGAAGAATTTTTATTTTATTTAATCACCTGCAAAATCAGATCTTGAAATTTTTTTTCAACTAATAAACAAATTGGTAAGTAATAACATATTTTCCTAACACGAATTACACGATAAAAAAATTAAACGCGTAAATTAAACTTAAAATTAAACTTGGAATTTGTTTGAAAAACTCACCCGAATAAATAAATCCAACCACCTTTGGCATCTATTTATTCCAAGATCACGATTTACACTCGGTGACTCGGACTAGAGATAATTCGACCTCGTTACGCAACTGCACTCTTTCTCAATTAACCCTGAGCACGTAAATTTGCTGACTCGGAGGTTTACTTAAACTAGTTTCCTTCGCATACAAAAGAAGCCAATCGAGACTCACAACATTAACTCGGTTTCCATCTCTCAGGAGACCGCGGAATCAGTTACAGACCAACTCAATATTTCATCTAACCAAAACAAAACGAAACGAAAAACATTCGTAAAAGCCTCTTTAAACTTTTGTTTTTTCTCCACTAAAACAAAAGTTCGATGAGAATCGTACTGAAATTTTCTTCCACACAAATTTTCGTTGATAAGTGATTCTTTTAAATCTTGAAACAAAAGCGCGCGTGCACTCAACTCACTATCACCAAAAAACAAAATATTGATCGATGGAAAAGATTCGCATTTAACATTCGTAACGGAAAGCAATTGAAAACTGCGAAGAATAGGTATAATTTTAACGAGACATAAATTGCTTTTTCACGATTTTCATCTTTTTCTTCCTCTGACAAATTGCGCATCTTGTTTTCTCTCTCTCTCTCCCATCGCGTTATCATAAAAGGAAGCTGCGGCAAGGGGCAAGGTCAATGGCCGATAAAGCTTAAAAACAATGGAGATAAAGTGTACGTGAGTGGTTTGTACCCGAAGTACAGTAATCCTACCACTCGGTGTCAATGAAATGAACAAACCGGGGAAATAAGAGAATCGTCTACGATTTCCAACCTTAGACCAGGGCAATAAACATTTGTCAATTTAAGACCGAACTCGCTCGGTCGGTGAAAATCACGTCGTAACTTTACTCTCATTAAAGGACAAAGCGTTTTTTGTACCGTAGTAATTCTTTTACGCCTCGCAATTTTCTCTTAAATAATTAATTATGTAGTTTTGTTTTTGGTCAAGAGTTTTGTTTTTATTTCACGACCGAGAAAAACGCACGTTTTGTTGACGCGTGAAAGAAAAACAAAACTCAAAGAAAAAAAAAACAGAAATAAAAATAAAAACGGTTACGTGGGCAAAAGTTTAAGATGACAACGCGGTTTTCTCATCAGATTGGAAATCGTCACGCTCGTTCGAGTGGAAACTCGAGTGGTTTAAAAAGAAATCAATTCAGATACAAAAGAGAAGATGCAATCGTCAAACGCAGCTGTTTAACTCTTTTGGTATTACCTACTAAAATAATAAAATAATTTTTATTAGTAACTCGTTACCTTTATTTGCTGGTGAAATTCAGTAACGCGTGTCAAATCGCAAACTGGCACGCGGCCTGAATAATAATTTGTTAAATTTTACTTGTATTTCTTTTATTTTTAACACCATTCTTTTTAGATGTTTGATATATTAAATTCACAGAGTTCTAATTACAAGCAGTAAATTATTTTTGCTCCAAAGGCTTGAACACAAAAAATAAAAATCAAGTTATAAATTAATCTAACACATCATTAATTCACAACACGGCAAAAGCAATGCTTCAAAAGCAACACGACACACTTTTTTTCAACTTACCTTTCATAAGCGGCTTTGTGCAGACACAAAAAAAAATTTTCTCAAAAGTTGAAGAAAGCTAGCAAAAACAGCAAACCGGCAGTGATTTTTTTTTATTCGCAGTAAAGCAACACAATCAGTACTCGAGTGATACGATCTGCGTGCGCTTTGTAATTCTCGAAGCTACGCCATTTTCTCATCAATATCACCAAGCCTAATGGATAAAAGGCTTCCGGCAGCTGTGCATCCATCTCACTCCCCTCTCTTTTGCACTACTTTAATTTCATTCGGAGAATTCTTCAGGCACTCGGCCAAAACTGGAAAAGACTTCATCGATAATCAAAGGCCTCCGCGTTTCATCTCCCGCGTTCATTCTTCACCTTTGAATCGCAGCAAACTAAATTATTTGCCATTAAACTTTCCAGTAAATGACATTCTCAATCATCAACAAAATTTCGCTTCGCAATAAAGATTTCAATCTCTCTATCTCATCTCATTTATTTTTTCCTCCTTTATTTATTATTTCGTTCTTTTGACGTACGTTGAAGAATTTTCATTACCAAATTTAAAAAAAAAATTCCTTTTTTTTTTGTTTCTCTACTACTAGGCACAAAATCTAATCTAGTTCGAGGGTGCCAATTGAGAGATAGTTTCAGGTAAGCGTTTCGCGTTATCGGTGGTTTATTGGATACTGCTGGAAGTGACCAATCTAAGAAATAGACTACTCGTGTACGAGTGTCACAAAATGTGGCAAGTGCAGTAAATAGTTTAAGGAAGAAAACAAGGCGAGGGGAATGTGGAATTGAAGGTAATAAAAAAATAAATTGAAGCAATACTTTAAAATAAATCAAAAAGAAAAAATTTATTTTTCGAACGCGATAGGAATTTTACCTTCGTAAAAAGAATTTCGATGCGGAAAACTGAAATTTAATGACAACCGTACATAAATAACTCGTAGAAACTGTCACCGTATTTTACAACATTTCCTATAAATAAATATCTTATTCGACTCAACGGGAAACGTGGACTTACACCTGTCAGGTACAAAATTCGTCGTTATTGAAATGCCCAAAAATAAACTGTCAAATTACTCGCTCAAAAATATTGACTATTTCTCAAGGATTTTTTTACTACAAATTAGAAATATTTTATTTGGGGGAATCAGATTTGCTGTCATTAATGGTCGTTAGGTTGGAGGAACTTAATTATTCGAGAGATGTACGCGATAAATTAGGCACGTGCACTTTCATCTTAGATGTTGCAGCTATCGAATTAACGGGATACTGAGCTTAAACGTTAATCGTCGTTAATTCCATTAAAATACTTAAATGGTTCGTGCACAACGACGACGACGATTGAGTTTCCGCTAAAATTTTAATTTGTTTCTTCTGATCAATATTTTTCGTCGATAAATCGATAAAATTTTCATATCCACTTTTTTTTCAACTGTTTCCTATTTTTTGTTTACGTTTGCTTTTTTCCGCAAAAACGAATTTTGAAAAAATGCTCGAAAACAATTTAATTGTAGGGAGAAAAAAAAAAAAACTTTTTCCAACTAAACTTTTCGCATTAAATATTTCGTTGCCATTTATATCATTAAACGACGTATAACATCACGTTTTGCAACCAATGGTCACTCTTTAAACCGACATTCAACCCGACCTAGAGGGCGCTACTGGCGATGAGATTTTGTTACGACCAAAACTGACGGACCATTTTGGGATTGCAGAGTTCCTTATTTTTCGCATAAAAATAGCGAATCCACGCGTGAAAAGGTCACGCGGGTCTTTTAGAATGTTGACCCGTCGTTTCAAAAGCATCGTTGTAACCAGACACGTAACGTTAGAATATTAAATCATTTTACACGCATCTGCGTAATTTCATTTCAACTCAAGATGTAATTGGACTTTTTAACTTTAAAAGCAATAATTCAAAGTGATTTTATTATATTCGCTACAAAACTAAGAACACCGAAATTTTTTTCACCTTTAATTTATATTTATACCGTATCGTAAATTATTTTTTTCAAAAATGTAAAATTTTTTTCCAACAGTCTTAATAAGTTGTAAGCTACTTACGTTCGCCTTTGCATTATTCACTACAGTCACGCATCCATGCGAAATAAACTCTAATACGAAGTATTAAGCTGAAACACACACTCTACTTCTCACTTACACTTTTTCTTCTCAGTAGCAACCGAAATGTCAGCCTCGACTCGATTCACACGTAACGAATAACGTTAACGTGACAAGCTTAC
>JAQIWS010001498.1:0-11089 GCA_034696085.1 Stigmatogaster subterranea | reverse complement strand
TTGATTTTATGATGACTGCCTGAAATGAGCTCTGCAGGTGGTTTTATACCACTTTTGGGATGTCCCATTTCAGGTAAGAAAGGTGTGGTTCCTGATACGCCATCTATCGGTAATTTGTGTAATCCGATTATAGACTTTATGACGTATCAGTGACATAATCTCTTAAAATCGTCTGCTTTGCTTTGTTGATGAAAAATACGCCGTTACACAAGTTTATCCCTTACTCACTGTACTAAAGAATGTTCCTTAGTTTACATACCACATCATTTGCTAATTAGAACAGACAATGTTTAGCATCACTGTCAATACAAGATGGGAAAACGATGTGACACTTCAGACCGTCAAACAATCAAAAAAATTACATTGATCCAACAAAAGGTAGTGCAAACGGACATTGCTATAATAGTTTCATGCTCCTAGTCAACAGTAGCAAAAGTTATAAAGGCATTTAAATTAAAAGGAGACGAATATTTAGGACCATGAAAATACAAGAGAAGATCACGCAAGACATGCACACGCACTGACTGCACTGTACGCCAAATTATAACGAAAAATCTGTTTAAATATGCACAGGAAATCATCACAGAATGGAAAAAGACATCAAAAATACAAATTTCAAACACACGACACTGAGAAAGACATAAAGAATGAGACTTCAATCAAGCACTCCAAAATGGAAATCATATCCTAAAGATAAGCAATACAGAAACTGGATTATATGGCCCAAAAAATATCAAAACTTGACAATGATTGGAAAAATGTTGTGTGGTCACTCGAATCCCGTTTTTGCATGTCATTTTGATTCTGGAGTTAAGAGTATGGCGACGAGGTGAGGAGGAGAATTTTATGGCAGTGAGTAAAGTCAACTGATAAGCATCCAAAGTCCATTTTGGCTTCGGGATGCATGGCTGCCAAAAGTGTTGGTCCTTCGATTTGAAGGAACAATATCATCGTTTATGTACAATGGCATTATTATAAAAGGCTTGTTTTCTCTAGAGAAGCTGCCAGGCAGCTTCTCTGGTGTTCCAACATGACCTAGGTCCAGCACACGCAGCAAAGTATACAATGGAGTGGTTTAAGCAAAGCTGAACTACCACTTTAGAATGGTCTGGTAATTCACCAGATCTAAATCTGATTGAAAACAGTTGGAATATTTGCAACAAAAGCAGTTTAAAAGCACAATATCGATACAAAAACCCAATATCAACTCAAAAGCCCAATTGACTCAAATTGTCACAGAAGAGTTGCAAAAAATCTTGGCAGAACAGTGTTAAACACTAATACACAGCATACCATATCGAATTAAAGCTGTTTTTCGAGCTAAAGGAGGCCCCACATAATATTAAGTTAATTATTCTAATTTCGTGCTCCAGAAATTACTATATTCTAATTAGGTGTCTTATGGGTTAATTTCAAAAATATTTTTTTCTAGAAAAAATTCAACTTGAATTTCCGTGTAAATTTTTTTGTAATGTAATTTAGTTGTTATTACATCACCAATAAATTTTTAATTTTGTATCTTGCTTCGTTTCAAATTGGCAAATTTTTAAAGAGTCAATTGTACTGACAAAGACCACTATTCTAATTTCGTGTCTTGCAGTTGTATTCAGTAAAACTAATATCAATCAATCAAATAATTTAATTTTCAAATTCCCTCAGGATAATAGATCACGGATGACTCAAAATTTTAGATTTGAATTCAATTTTTAAATAAGTGTTTAAACGAAAGTTCATATTTTCACTTGCGTTTAAACAATTATTTAAAAATTAAATCCAAATTTAAAATTTTAAGTCAAAAAATAAAAATTCAATTATTAGGAATAAAAATAATCGAATCATAAATTGCAATCGATTTTTAAACTTAAATTATCGTTTCAAAATGGCAATCCGAATCACGCGTCATCCGCTTGTAACAAAACCGGCGCTCACATTTTAAAATTTAATTTACTTGTTTCTCAAATTTGTATCAATATTTTCAGTAACACAATTTCTGAAGGAAATTTATTTGAGGATTAATGTAAAGTGAACGCTTGTGAATAATTTCAATAACAACAAGCCGAAAATAATCTCCATTTAAAATATATTATAACAGCGTACTTGTAAATCAAAATTACAAAATGGCCAATATTTTCCTGTTAATTTAAAAATTAACTTCGTATAATTCTGCGGGAACACTATGTGACGTGCAAGCGGACACGTCATGAGTTAAGTTGATTGTGAACCGAGGGAAGGGGGGTTAATTAAGTTGATTACCTGACCACTAGGGGTTAATGATTATTTAAGTTGGGACGCGAGATTCCCGCGAGAGTTGACCCCGGGGTACAGACACGAACAGTATGAAGGACCATGATGAGACGGAAAATTGTTACCCGACGCCATATTGGATATCGGATTTGGGAAAGCTTTGGTTTTGAGTAAGAACTGGATGTTGGGACGCTTGGAATATATTGTGTGCTGGATTCGAGGAACGAAACGAGTCAGAATAAACGACAGGAACGTGATTTACAAAGTGTTATTTTATTTTGCGCGTACTCAACAGTTAATTGTTAACCCACGGCGGAACAACGGCAGCGCTTCACCGCATCGCACGACGGGACGATTCGACGGCAACTCTGGCATTGTTTTTGTGTTTAAATTTCGCGCGGTTCTGTGTTGAATTTTGAACGTGCACGTTGCGGACAAGGTCGCACGTGACAGTCGTGAAATTGGTAGCAGAGCGTGGTTTCCTGCTGTTGGAATCACCTTGTCGTCGTGGGAGGAGAACCAGCGAGTGAATTGGACTTCAAAACGTGAGTTGAACAGTGTTTTATTGGCGTGTGAGACTTGTTTGGTGAAATTCGAATCGAATTTGCCGCGAGACGCCATCTTTGAAAATTCCGCCATTACGGAATTCGCGAAGTGACAGTGTGAGTTTGTGTTCTACAGTGACGAATTTTGAACTGGACAGTGACTTTGCTGACTTTTATTACATGAACAGTGCTTGTGTGTGTATGCCCAGTGATTTTGAGAGTGATTTGAGTGTTGCCTTTGAAATTTTCCCTTTGAATACCAATTACCTAATTTACATAAAGAGAAAAATTTTATTGCTTCTTCTACTTTCTATTGCACTTCCGTTTTAACACTTCTGTGAACATTGCTATGAATATTTAATTAGCTAGCTAGATTAGGGATATGATTGTTGTGTATGCATTGATTTTGTTTTTGCTTTTGGTTTTGATTTTTGAATTTGGATTGGAGTTATTGGTTGATTTGATTTTGAATGCTGATCTTGATTTTGATTGAAGTGTATACATGTACTATTGATTTGGTTTACTTTCAGGAAGTGTGTGTAGTGTTAACAGTGTATGATATTATTGAATTGAGATGGCTACTGAAGGAAATATCACCACTGATACTGAAGGGGAAGAGCATGTGAGTGTGATAAGAGCAACAGGTAGACGCTCAGGTGGAATTTCACGTTTGGGTAGAAAGTCTTCCATGAATGGAGTAAGAGACTCAGAGATTGAAGCTTTAGAACGACGTCGAGGATCCAGTGCAAACCTTGACAGAGCAGGAAGACATGGAGGTTCAGTAACAGACATTGACGCACTTTTAGCACGAGCACCACCTTATTTCTGTGGATCGAAGAGAGTGCTATATTCTGAATTGGGACCACGTAGCAGGATGTGGCGAGCACAGAAGTTGAAGGAGGCCAAGCAAGTTATGGACCAGGATCGTTGGATGGCTGATGAACTCATGAGTATACGCTTGCATCAGGAACAACACGAAGCAGCCATGACACGTGAACTGAAGGAACTGACGATGGGTATGAGTGAGCAGCAACAACAGGGACGTCTTGCTGTGCAGCACCAGGCCCGACAAGTACAACTATTAGAAGCCTTGACAAACCAGATGACATTGATAGCACAGCAGATGGTCAATGCTGAAGGAACCAAAGTACAGGGCAACGTTGTACCGCCAGTGACAGCAGAAGCAGTGAATAATGGAGCTCAAGCACCTGATGTAACCGCACCACCAGTTATTCCAGCAACCAATGACAATCCCACAGTGAACCGAAGTACTGTGACCCTTCCACTTCAGACCACACCACAAGTACCTGCGCCTGATCACGTGAACACAGCAAGTATTCCGGAAGTAAGACCTGAGGGCATAGGACTGACGCAACCTCTATCAAAGTGCAGGGAAGATACCCATCTTTAGTGGAGAGAGTAAAGAAGTTGAAGGATTCTTATTGCACTTGCAAGTCCCCTTCAAAGTTAGTGAAGTTGAAGAAAAGGAATACGTTGAATGGATGTTACCCAGGGCATTAACAGGAGATGCAATTGAATGGTATACGCACCTTGACACCCCAGTTGTAACCATGGATGATTTTGAGAAGAAATTAAAGGACAGATTCGGAATTACTCCATCAGAAGCTAAGACAGCATTGTTGAATATTAAACAACAAACAGGGGATGGTACCAGAGACATTCTAACTAAACTCACAAGATATTTCGCAGCAACAGGAGAAAACTTATCAACTCGCAAGAAGCTGGCACATGCAATCCAGTTCAACCTCAGACCAGAAGTAACCAAGGCATTGTTTTCTTTAGGCATAAGTACATTTGAAGATGCACTGAAGAGGGCAACAGAAATAGATGAAAGAGCCTTGTTGATGTCTAATTGGACTACGAAGTATGAATTGACAGGACAAGGTAGGACCAGAAGACCTGTACCACCGGTAGTAGCAACTGTAGATATTCCTGAAGTAGCAGCCATACAGCCATCAGTACCAGCAATGACAAACCGTAATGACATGCAAACCTCTCCACCACCTGGACGAGTAGCACCACAGCGATGGATACCCCAGGGACTACATTGGCATTGGCACGCCAACGCAAACAATTGAGTGTTGAGGAACACGAGCAACGAATAGGTTTGTCACCACTGTTGTCAGACAGGACATTTGCTGAGGGAGTGCCCCACCAGAAACATAAGAACCTTGAGGGGACGAGCTGAGACTGTAACGCCGACACCAACGCCTACTCCTGTACCTCCGAGAAACGAGTAAGCCCCGTCGCGAGAAATGTAATACTGTAGGTCGGCGGGGCAAGAAACAAATTGAATTGAAAAACAAACCGAAAGGCACAGAATGGACAGGAATACCAGAGATAGTACAGATATGGAAAAGAGTATCACCTCCAGCTAGTACAGTAATGAAGTAATTGCGGAATAATTTATATGTCTTAATAATAGAGTATGAATAACGACTACGCATGTGTAAACTGCAAACCACCAACTGTTCTTGCGATTTGACATTGGTTTTCTCGTAACGACTTCTCGTAATAAACTTTTACAACGTTATCAATTAGAATAAATTGCAAATATCCAAAAGTAACATTTGAACTTCATAAGTACAACGTACATTACCGGTAATTTTGCAAATTTGTTCCAGTGCTCACCTAGGATAGGATTATATTTTGTATCTAAAAATAGTTTTAAAAAACAAAGCAAAGTAATGTCGTCACACAAAGTTACGGTCCATAGCCGAGTTTCAGACTGAAACAATAAGACGGGAGTACATAAATTTGCACCAATCGACAGATTATTTTACGGGAATAATTGTAAAATAATTTGTTTCAGCACTTTTCGTAATTAAAACCATTGATATCCAACATTTCAGCTACAAGTTCAGTAAATTAACTTGTTAAGTTAAATCAAGAAAATTATTTTTCTTTAAAAATTAAAAACAGTGCAATTACAGACCATAAATCAACATTAATACACGGGCTTATTACATCTCTTAACACCAAACACTTAAAGTCAGATTACACACTAGAAATATTAAAAGTTCTAGCGAAATTTCACAAGTTTTAATTGTCAGCGACAATGCACAACTACTTCTTTACAATAATGTAATATTTTTATTAAAAATTGTTAACTACGGAGTACGAATTTTTAAATTTTCTTCTGATTATGGAACAATTTTCCACAAATTCATTTAACGTGAATAATTATTGAATAATATTTCTCTTTTAATTCGACGAATTAAAAGCTTAAAATAAAATAAAATTATCAGAAGATTAACTGAAAATTACAAAATGAACCTGGAAAACAAGATCACTTAACAATGCACAAACAATATACTGTATTCTCAAATTCTCGATTATCACGGAGTATTCAATTTCCCAACAAGGCCAAGGAAATTCTTTAGTTTAACACAATAAATATACTGTACACATGGAACTTTTAGAACCCAGCAAATATCAAACATTAAAAAAAATAGTTTGTGTTGAATTAAGTAGTAAACAATATAACTATGCTTTTAGCACGAAGTTTCAACTTGTACAACAGTAATACCAAATATCAGGCGTTAGTACAAAAAAACGATCCCAAAAAAAAAATTTCACATCTTAATTTTTTTTCAACATTTCAAATTGAGCAAAAAATAATGTTTACAATTTTTAGAATCTTCCACTTTCCACTTTTAGAAAAATTACGGTAAATAAATGCAAAATTGTTAAATATTTAAATACTAATAAAACAAAATAATTCTTATCACAGTAAAATTACACGTCAAAGCGATTTACAATCTTTCCTCGTAATTTAAAAGATAATTTGTGCTCGTGAGAGAACGTTCGATTTTTAACCCTAACAGTGAGATTTCGGTTAAACGTTTAAAAATCAGGTTATAAATCCATTTTACGTGATTCCAGCGATTGCTTGAATCTTTTGCCTTACTTTTACCGTATAAGTCAGTCACAATATTCATAATTTACACAGATTTTAAATTTTTCGCATGAGAGCCGTTGCAGATCGATCGCTTCCGTCAATGGAATGTGACCACGCCACGCCGTCTTTCGTTGATGGCAAAAATTAAATAAAAACTATTTAGAAATAATGAAGAAAAAATTCAAATTGTCATTTGAAAAAGAAAATGAGACTAACGTAGTAAAAAAAAATTTTCAGCATCAGAATAAATCTTTTGAATTTTATGGTTTTTAGAATGATCTTCTATTTAGTACTGTATACAAAATTTACTCACGATTTATACACGTGGTACTTTTTAAAACTCAAACCAACTCGGGCTCAAAATTTCAAGTAAGTGTTGGTAATTTTTAATGTACATTCTGACCAGAAATTTTGGGTTCCGAGGAAAATATTTTTTATTTTTTCAAGATTTCAAATTCTTCAATTATCAATAACGCTTAGGAAAAAAAACAAATTTAGTAAGCTAAACTAAAGCTGAGTAAGCATGCAGTACGGAGTAATTAACTAGTTTGAATAAAATATAGCTTGCATTAAATTTAAATTTAAACTGCATATTTACGCTGTGCAGAAAAACTAATTTTCTGTGTACGAATTAATTAATTTTCAAAATTCATTTAATTCTTGAAAATCAATGGATGAGTTAATCCATCCTCTAACTGAACGAATTAATTAACGATTCGAAGTTTCCAAAGAACAATATATAGAAGTCTATCATTGTTAATAAAAAAATGTAATCACAGAGATACGCAATATTAACAGTGATTCGCAAAATCGTGTAATTCTATAAAAATGACGGTACATTATCACAATAACCTGCATTTGGCCCTATTTTCATTACGAATAATATTGACCGCACTGTTACGGTAACAGCTAAATTGCTTAAATATAGTTGATAAAATTCGCGCCATTAAGTTACAAACCTGAAAAAATGAAACACGCAACTAAAAACAACCAGAAAAATAATTATGTTCTCTTCAAATTGCAATATCCGTAACGAACGTCATTTGATGGACAGCAAAAGATCAAAAAATCTTGCTTAACAGCAAATTTAATAAATATTTACACTACGGAAGATTCAAAAATTCTTAGCAACTAATCGCATTCGATTTTAAAAATTAAAAATTATGAACTCGTTTAAAAAATGGCTATTGCTCTATTCCATAAATCGGCAATAAACAAACTTTGTGACAGTAGTTAATTATACACACTTGACTAACACGCAAACAAAAAAATTATACTCCGTATTTTGATCATTATTCCCACAACTTTCAGCTAGCAGCTAGCGATCGTTCTTCGCCTGTTCTCCATTAAATGCAAATTAAAATTGCAAGCCGAATCACTGAGCGTGCTACCCATCATCCTCTTGTAACAAAACCTTAAATTATTGCTGAGATCAGCGCCACCCTTCAACGATTGAAATAAACTGTTATACAGTACATTCAAATTAAAACAATTTTTTTAAAAATCGTCAATTTTGCAAATTTTTATAAAATGGAAACAAATCAAGTTTTAAATTTCTCAATTTCCCAAAAAATAATAAAATTTCAACTATTTGTAAATTATTAAAGTAATAATGAAGCACAAAATAATTTTAACTCAGCATGACAATTCGATCTTCAAAATTTAATAAATTGCTACAAAATTTATCATTAGTCACCACCGCGTTATTTCAAGAAAACTTGGAAAAATCCCAGTAAATTTGTAGTGATATACAGTATTAAATTATCCATCAACACGACGATGGAATAAATACAATTTTGAAAAATTCTGAAATTATCTTAAATCAATTTTAAAATCACTGGTGGACAACGGGACATCAGTAAATAAAATATCAGTTTACTAAATTTTACCACTAAAATTTCACTCTTAAATCACAAATCTACTTCACTCCGAGGCAGTTAATTAATCACATTTGAAAATTGTGAACAAATTTCCTTAACCTCAACGAGATTTCTGAAATTTCTTATTTTGTCACAATGAAAGTAATAATTTTTTGGGGGGTTATTTCACGGTTAATTTTTATAAGGCTTTGCCAGAAAAAAGGAAAATAAGGAAATACAACGGGATTTAAAAAACTACGAACATAAAATGAGGAAATTAAAAAAAAAACAGACAATTCTCATTATTCTCATTTCTTCGATCAGAACAGACCGCAATTTACAGGTTTAAAATCCTTAATCTACAGTATGTTTCAAACAGAATTTAAAGTGAGTAACTGTATAGAAAAATTGTTTTCGTTGCATCTATCGAAGTGTTACCCAATTTTCTATCCTAAATTCTACGCTAAATGTGCTTGTGTGAAATACTCTACAAAATTGCAATTTGATTGTAAATTATACCTTCATTTCCAGATAAATATCAAAATTCGAAAGGGTACAGCTAATTTAATTGAAATAGGCATTTTTTTTTTTGCGAACTAATTAAAGGCTGAAAACATTATATTCGTGATTTAGAAGCAATTCTTAAATCACGAACACTCGTTTCCAAAGATATTTTTACGTAAATAATTTTTGGAAAATTACAACTACGCACAGGGTTGTAAAAATTTCTTTTGAGATACAGCACCAAAAATTTTTAACACATGATCACAAAAAAAAACATTTTTAAGAAATTTTTTTCAACATTTCGAATTGAGCAATAAATTATGTTTAACATCATTTAGTACTAAAGTTGAAATGTTTTTCAGTTGATAAAGATCACATTTTTTCAATTTTCCGGTCAAATTGTACATCATTTCCAAAAGTACGGTAAATGAATATAGTTAAATTTTAAAGTAGTAATACAGGTCGAACCTCGCTATAACGAACACCGTTATAACGAATTTCGCGATATAGCGAATTGAAATTTTTGTTAATTTGGTTGAATGCCCTATTTTTTCCATGTAAAATGATTTCATTATAACGAATTCTCGTTATAACGAACAAATTTCGCGGTCCCTTGGAGTTCGCTATAGCGAGGTTCGACCTGTAGAAGAAAATAATTCTCGTCACAAAAAAAATTATACACGTAATAGCGATTTACAATCTTTCCTCGTAAATTAAAAGATAATTTGACTCGTGAGAGAACGTTCGATTTCTTAACCCTAACAGCGAGATTTCCGTTAAAAGAATAAAAATCAGGTTTTAAAAACCAGAATAAAAGATTCAAGCAATCGCTTGAATCTTTTACTGTCGCTTTGCCGTGTAAGTCATTAAAAATATTCGTGATTTTCGCAGAAGTTGAATTTTTCGTAGAGAGCCGTAGCGAATCATTCACTGCCATCATCGGAGTGTGAATCAATATGGCGGTGGAATTCACGTGACAGTTTGCTCACTTTGCTGATATCAGCGCCGTCTTTCGGTGATGGCAAAAATTAATTTGAACAATTTTATCAATGGATTTTTCCAAACGCCGTGCAAATTCGCAGGAGTTTAATAAATAAACACTAAAAGAAAACACTAAAGTCTAAGTGTAAACTTATACAGGGTGATTCATTAGAAGAGATTTAATTCAATTAAAAATTGGCCAAAGCACATTGAAGAAATCTGTTGAATGGTCCTAGGGTAATCGACCGGGGGAAAGCCATTGGTCACGTGACCAATGACCTTGGAAGTCATCTTCAAGGTCATTTGATTTGTAACTTTTCAACGGTGATAGATAGAGCAAAAGTTCAAATTAGAAAGTTGTAGAGCACCATTGAATTAGTCAGAATCAACTGTTTAATGTTTAGTTTTTTACGTTTTGCAATTGCTATCACAGCAAATGTGCAACATGCCCACCTTCACTTCCAATGCACAGCTGTGCTCTTTTCACTAGATTTTGGGGAATTAGACCTAAGCTGTCTGATGAAATTATCTGAATAGTTACTTCAATTCTCTCTTGGAGATCTGCAACTGATACTGGGGGTGTGCAGTAGGACCTGTGTGGTTGTACAAATCTGCCATTGTGAGTGGGTATTTTCACTGGCCTCAAATCTAGCAATAATGCGGCATATGGTGGATGAATTGGGGTGACACCGGTCGGAAAAACGATCAAGTGCGTATTATCTTGCACTTTCATCACCATTCTTGTTAAATTCTGCATAACAGTAAACAACGTCTACAAGCTCACTAGCTGTGTAATTTGCCATTGCGCAACACGAATTGTAATAATTTTGATGTTATTTGAATGGATTGTTCCGTAAATGTAAAAGGTAGTTCTCTGATTGCGTACTCAACACGTACTAATTACAAAAGGTAATCGTGTGCAAAATTGTAACATTCATGTCTCACATTTTTGCACAAGATTTATTTTAGTTTCTGTTGGAAAACTAAACATTAAACAGTTGATTCTGACTAATTCGATGGTGCTCTACAACTTT
>JAQIWS010001497.1:0-11104 GCA_034696085.1 Stigmatogaster subterranea | reverse complement strand
AAACGAAGTTGTTTGAAATGACGTATCGTTTTGAGAACAATTAACCAATTTTATTATAACACAAATACAAAGTTAAAAGTAAGTAAATCAACATTAAAATTTAAAAATTAAATCATCAACGACAGCAACGAATGGAGTTGTTTCTTTCACGCAACAATCTTCATCAATCTTAAACTGCTCGATGTTGCACGGCAAGGTACAGAATTTTATAAAAAATTGTTAAAATGGTGTAATAAATTTATATTTAATCTATTTACAACCTGGATTTTCCAACGGTGCTGAATCACGCTTGACTCTTAGCGCTCGTGACGGCGCTGCACCAAACTTCAACGCTGACATTAATTTGTCATTATCAGCATCTGGTAACCAGTTAACTGAACACTCTGAAAAATTAAAATATTTAGAACAAAGAATTAATTAGGTCTTAAAAATCAATTTTCATTGACTTACTGCAAGGTAATAATTTATTTTGCGACGTCACTACCCAGGTTCGATTTTGGACGCACTCAACCGTGGCATACACCACATACGAAGTGGTACTAACGCACCGATAATTAATAACAGTTCCCACATCGTACTGATCATGTTTCCAATCCGAAACGAGACATTCTGGAGGAGGAGGATCGTCCTGGCAAGATATACGTAAACTTCGCTCCATCAACACTGCCGGCTTTGGCACGTCTTTGACGGCTTCTTCCGGAGCTTTTGATGCAGCTAAACACACAAAATTTAATATTTTTACAGTAATAAAGCATTAATTTTTTAAATTACCAGAGGGGAATATTTCAACTCCAACGATTCCCGGTAGAAAAAGAGCAAAAACACACACTGCTCCGATTACCAACAGCGCAAAAAAGATTCCAGGAAAAAGTTCACTTCTACCAATTCTGAAAAAAAAGCGTTTTTAACATAACATAAAATCAAATCAACCACCAGTTTACAGATTCCATAATTATTTACGATGGTTTGTGCACATGAGGTTGGTTGCAACAATTCGGACGATCTACCACCTCGTAATGACAGTGCTTCTTGACGTAGGTTGGGCAAGGAGGAGGCGGCTTCGGACACGGCTGCGGACACGGCTGCTGTTGCACCTCTTCTCGCACTACGTAGGTGTGGGTAACTGGAGGAGGTGCAGGCGGTTGCATGCATGGCTGCGCTGGCGGGGGTTGTGGTGCTATGCATGGACTCACAGGCAACGTTTGCATAATTTCTACCGATTCAGGTATGTCAATTGGAAATGCTTGTGCGCATATTTCCAGATCTTTCTCTCGTGTAATGTGGTCGGTTACTAGAACTCCACCTTCACCGCAAGTTGTTTTGTCACACTGCGATATTATAGGTAATTATATGTCATGTTTTGACGTGTTTGAGGTGAACTTACATCACATTGCTCGTAAGTGATGTGGGAAGTTTTGTGAGTAATCCCTCTCAGACATTCTGGTGGTGGCTTTTAAATTTTATACGGCGAAATAAATATTAAAATCTTATTTTATAAATGGTTTTGAGTGAGTTTAGTTACCTGGGGGACGGGTTGTGGACATACCGGTGCTGGTTGACATACCGGTGCAGTTTGACATACCGTTGCTGGTTGACATACTGGTGCTGTTTGACATACCGGTGCTGGTTGACAATCCGATGGTGCAACTCTCATCGTGGTAATTTATTTGTATCTTCGTCGAAATAATAAAATTTTGTTTAAGATTTTTCAATTCGATTTAGGTTTGCAGTATTTTAAACTCGTGCGGATGAAAATATTGTTGAAACCAAAACTACCAACGACATCTAGTAACATTTTAATACGGCGATAATTCAGCAATAACAACAAATGACAAAAATCTTTTCTTTTTATCACATCAAGTGCGATATTAAAACAACCATATCTAATAAAACCACCGTCGTCATTATTTCTCTCGGTTGTTCTTCGTGTGAATTCTGAAAGAAAACGTGAAATCTTGGAGCTAAAGCATTGGCAACGATTGCCACGAGCAAAAGAAAATCACTGTTATTCCAAACTGCAACCACCAAGTTCACTACTAAACAAAACACAATCGACCTAAAAACAACTGGACTTTTTGGCATCTCTAAACACGCTTTTGGTTGCGTTCCGATTAATATTTTACAGATGTCAACCAGCAACATCACGTCTTTGATCGCTGGATGCAAGTTAGGCAACCCCAATAAAAACACGACCAAATGAACATCTACAAAGATGACGACGAAGAGAGCAGCTGTCGTGTGCTTATCAAAAAGTAAACTTAAAGTTAGCAAAATAAAAAAACCGAGGATTACGCTGATAAATAAACTCACAAACCACATGATTAAAATAAATAAACTCGTTAAAACGATATTGACGTTAATGCCACTAAGAAGATAATTCAAGTAAAGTAGGATTTGGGATAAAATATATCCAGTTATTAATCCGGATAGGATGTACGCAGTAGCGATTGATAGACGTCGAATATAAGTCGATAAGTCACATTTTCTTACGTTGGAATTGATGCTAATCAAAGGGTGTGTTGTTGATTCGAATAAATTGATGATGTATATCGTTGCGTGATGCAGTGTCGTTATAGCAATATCTCGCGCTTGGTTATGAGATCCAGCAATACCTTTGGTACCTGATTTTGAAAGTTATGTAATGGGTTTATTTAATTAATAAATTATTGTTAAGTGATACGTTACTTACGATTTGCCTCGGTATCTGTTGTACTATCCAATCGACTGCGTTTTTTGTGATTTTTTTGCGGTCGCGCCATCATTGAAATTCTGAATAGGAATTGCGGTTATCAGAACAGCAAAAATTCCTTCGTTTATGATTACAGTATGTAAACTGTCTGGGCGTTGGTTGCGTATAAAACTATTACACAGCACTTCCTTGACCTTATCAATTACGTCACGCATAATCTCAAACTGAAAGCTCAGAAACTCGAGTTGTGTTTCAAGGGAGAGCATAAAAAATTATAATTCAGAGGCTAAAAGTTGCGATGGAAAATACTCAACATTATTTTCCTCCCATCTTTTATTCTATCAGGTTTTAAATACAGTGCGTAAATTTAGTTAAGTGGCGACAGGAATGGAGCTTTTTTCCGAGCACACAAAACTGCAGGAAAATCTGCCATCGTTACCACACATCATTCGAGGGCGAGTGAAGGTGCAATCCGAAAGTCTGGGTATTCCAGAATTGAAGAATTCTGGAACAAACTTCGTTACGCAATGCTGCACAAAGCTGACATGCGTGTAAGAATATTTGAAGACGAACGAGGTCAGATTTAGAATTAATTGAAGTTGAAGCAAACGTTTAATCAACTTGCAATTATTAGCATTACAGCAAATTTACGTAACAATACTAAATTTTCCAAACCAATCGTATTACGAAGATGCACTATGACACATTACAAAGTTCTCACCTGGTGTTGGAATTTTAAATCACAGTCACGTGTTACAAAATGTCTGCGTCCTTGAATGACTATTAAATATCAAGAAAAATCGACTGATCACGTTTGTTTTGCAGTTTTAAAACCATCTGAACACAAATATAAAGCGTAAACAAGTAAGAAAATTTGACGTTAAGTTCGACATTTATTTCCGTAATGTTGTCTTGTTTAAAAATGTCACAGGAGAATGGAATTATATTTAAACGACCACATGAGTGACATTGTTTTCTACATTGGTGGAATCAGCGAACTCGAACGTCCAGTTCGGTTTGCAGCGCACAAGTGCGTCGTAACTTTCGCCAGTCCTGTGTTCGCGAAAATGTTAGCAAACGATAAATTTTCTGAAGGCAAACGTGGAGAAATCAAAATAATTGATGTCACACCTTCAGCATTCAACGCACTGTTACAGTTAGTACTAAATTTTTTCCATCGCTTAACAACGACTAAAATTATTACTAATTTTATTTTTGCAGTTTCGCATATACCAGCAAACTAAACCAACAACCAACGTCAGAATACCAAAACATTTTGTACGCAGCTGAAAAATATTTAATGGACAACTTAAAATTGGCGTGTTTTCAACAACTATCAGCTAAACAAATTAACATCGACAATTTTTGGTCGTTCTGGAATATCACCAAAAATTACTTCAGCGAACAGATGTCCCCAACCACCGTAGAAGCAACGAATGATTTCTTATCCGAAGAGGCGCTGCAAATTTTAGAAAACGCAGATTTCGAAAATATATCGCATCCGTTGCTCTCATCGATAATTGAAAGTAATTTTTTGACATTCGTGGATGAAATCGTAATTTTCAATTGCGTTTTGCGTTGGGCTAAGATGGAATGTTGTCGCCAAGGACTGAGTATTGAACCTTTGAATTTAAGAAAAGTTTTAGGAGACGTCGTCTATAAAATAAGATATCTGTTAATGTCGTCAATTGAAATGACAAACGGACCTATAAAATCGCAAATATTATCACCAGAAGATGAACAGTTGTTGTTACGAGAAAAAAAGTTGGAAAATCAATGTTTGTTGTTGCCACCTTGGAATAGTAATTTATTAAGAAAACCTCGAGAATTGGAAACGGCTATAACCTGGGATTTAGAAGAAGTATCGACTGAAGAAACTCAACGTAACAATTGTAGTTCGGTGACTTTAGCGTTCTCGTGTAATCTCGTTTTGTCGACCGTTGAATTTTCCGTGTTGCCTGATGTCAATCTCGAAGTTGAGATTGAATGCTCGGTTAGTCATTTAAACGGAGAAGTTTTCAAAATTTGTGTCGTTAAAAAAAGTTATAAGTCCGACGAAGAAATATCTATACTTGTTGAAATTCCCGTTTGTCTGAAATCGTTTACTGGTTATCAGTTAAAAGTAATTTGCATTAAAGGACTACTGAGTGGTAAACATTACATCGGTAGTTTCTGGGATTCGGATGGGCAAAAGATTTTATACATCGGTGGATTTCCGAGTGAAATTGTTAGTGAATTATTTTCGGTGAAATATTGGAAAAGCGCTTTTGACGATAAGACTGAGTGTGTATATCGTGTTTGGAAGACACCTGAAGTAAGTTCAATTTCTGTTTTGTATAGTTGAATTCAATGACTATTGTTTTAATATCCGGCTAGCTTTGTAAAATTATTTTTAACCTCATATCTTAAAAAATAGTGTTTATTTGGTGTGGGCGAAATTTGCCTCGTAGCAGGAGAAAAAATGAATTTGTGGAACAAACTGAATGAAAAATAATTTTGTTTTAAATTATAACACGCTGTTTTAATTTTTAATTTATTTTATACTGTATTTCAATGTTTCAAAAAAAATAATTTTTACACTAAACAAAAATCGAGTTCGATCGCCTAAAATTTTAAAGTCAAGCGTTCCTGAGATGATTTTAGTGGACGATGGCGCAATTGACCTGATGATACGAAGTCGATATTGGCTGAAAATATTGGTGAAAATTTGAAAAAAAAAAGTTGTAAAGCAGAACCAAAAACAAGAGTCGATGTTACCGGTCACGCTTGCGAAAACTCAAGAAATAAGGGAAATGAATACTCTTATCGAGAATTAACTTTCCAATCAATAGCATAAATTTATTTGTTAATCATTAATCTATTAATCGTGTTACAAATTGCACCGCGCTTTTAATTTAAAGACGTTGTAACATCGTTGCGCTAGATGGCGCTAGTAATCGTGGGTGTTTCCCAGGATCTTAAACTTCACAAACACATTATTCTTCCGATTTCATCAAGTGTGGACGAATGAATGCTTATCTCGACCACAGCATATTGATTTGGATCACAACGTTAGCAAAAAAAAAATCCCTGTGTAAATGTGAGTGTGTAAATGTTGTTTTGTACCGTATTCGTAATGCCTAAGATATAATATTTTTCTAATTAATGAAATTTCCCACTTAATTTTCTCGAATATTTAAAAAAACAGAATGTGTGCGAATGTGACGTACGTGTTTTTAACAATTTTCGGCGTCATATTGATAGATAATTACTCAATATCCAAATATTTTTATATATAGTACTGTAACTGTTATGTATTATTCGGGGTTTTTTTTTCGCAAACAGGAACTTAAAATGGCTTTAGATCTTTCACAGAAGGAAGTTATTTTTAATATTCGTTTTTCAGATTGTAGGAAAAAACAACGAAATATTTCTCAGAATTAATATTTAAATCCTGACAGCAGAAGAAAACACGATATACAAATGACGTCTTTCAATAAACATTTTTCTGAGTGCGAAATTTTAAGTATTAACTGGGGCCAAAGAATAATTTTTTTGTTGTGTGAATTTTTAGAATTTAGACATGCAAATGTAATTACGAGTTTGAACAGTGTAGGAACAATATCATTAATCGTCGTAAATTTAATTATTATTACAGATGACTCGTGTTGGGAATATTACAAAAGCGGCAGTGTTTCTGTTACTCCTAAACATTTTCTCATCAGGACAGAGTTTAGAAGATGAGTGTTTGTGTCCGTCTAACAATGAAAATTGCACTCGAGAGATTGAAGACGACGCGGTGTATCACTTCACGCTCGACATATACAGGGGTTGTCTGTATAAATATGATGTCATTAGCACAGTAATCGTGTCAACAGGTTTGTACGTTTACATTTGCTCATAAAATCTATTTTTATAAAGTACAAACATCTATGTTCTAGGAATGATTAAATGCTGGAAATCACATTTCGCAGCACAGTTTGTTATGATTAAAAAGTGTAACAAGGGAGATACTGTCAACGATGTTTTCAGTTTACCCTCCTTCGAAATTGTGACAGATGAAGAAATTGTTGCTAACAAGTGTACTTACCCGGTTCGCACTTCTTTTATTGAAGTATGCCTAGTAGACAACGGCAGAAGCATCCCTTGGTTTGGAAACTACAGTGCAAATAATATACCTGTGTTCAGTTTGCTTAGAAGCATTTCAAATTTCCCTGAAAGAATAGACATGATTTCGATTCGTGATATTCCCACGAACATTATCGGTGTTAGTTTGCGTAGCTACACAACGCTTTCATTTTTATTCTTAAACAATGCTCAATTAGAAGAAATTCCTGCGAAATTGTTGAAAAACTGTGTTAAAATCCGAGCTGCAAACTTCAGTCATAATCGTATAAAAGAATTACGATCGCAATCTTTCGTCGATCAGAGAAATTTATGGTTGTTAGATCTGAGTTATAATGAGATTGAAAATCTTGGAATATGTACGGCAAACGAAACTGACAATTTTTTAATTTACCTCCACTCGCTACGATCTCTTTTTGTCACTCACAATAGAATATCAAAAATTTGCCCAAATTATTTTCAGTATAGTGATTTCCTGGGTACAATCGATTTAAGTTTCAATGAAATTGTATCTTTAGATGGCGTTTTTGTTACTATGAATAGTGTTTCGGGTAGTTTTAATTTTTCTCATAATCTGTTAGAATACATATCCGATAAAGATTTTATATTTCTTCAACAATCTGACATCATTGATCTCTCGTACAATCACATCAAGTTTATTGACAAATTTGCATTCAAGAATGTTATTGGGTCCAAACTGTTCGTCAATGATAATTTTCTAAATTCTAGTGACTTTTTATTCAATACAATATTTTGGGAATATATTTCATTGCGCCATAATAATCTCCAAAATATTCCCACGATATTACCAATAGTACGTTTTGAAGAATTGGATCTAACTGGGAATTACATATCCTACGTTTCATCTAACGATTTTCCAGGCGGTGTATATTCTTTAACTGATGAATTGATATTAAATTTGCAAAATAACAATATAAAAACAATCGATTTTCACTCGTCGGATGTGACAAATTTGGCATATTTGACAATTATGCTTAATAATAATCCACTAACGTGCGACTGTTCTGTCAAACAACTGCAAAAATTTGTCACGAGCAACAGTTCACCAAAGCAAACAATGTTTCATGTTGATAGTTTGTATTGCAATCAACCAGAATCACTGCGTAACTCTTTGCTCGTGGATGTCGATGAAAGATTTTTGTACTGCGCGGAAGAAAATCAGTGTCCGCTTAATTGCAGTTGTGTTTTTCTGCACGAAGAAACAGAAGTTAATTGTGATCACAACGAATATAAAAGTGCTCCGGTTGCTGTGCCCACAAATGCAACATCTCTCAGCATGAATTTTAACCCACTGGTTAGTTTTAAAAACTTGCGCAAGTGGAAGTTTTTACGGTCGTTAACTGTGGAATATTGTTTTAATTTGGGCAATATTTCTCTAGAAGACGCGACGGAATTGAAGCAATTGAAAAATTTAACAACGTTATCGTTAGAATATAGCAAACTGATAGCTTTACCCCAATCAATGCTCGATGATTTAATAAATTTGTCCACGTTAAAGGTAGGTCACAATATGTTAACTGTTTTACCCATTGGTATTATATCGTCCCTGATACATTTGACATACTTTTCTATTGACTATAATTTTGTCGAAACTCTTGACGATGCAGTGTTTGCAAATAATGAAGAATTACGAGTGATTAACGCGTGTTGTAACAAGTTATCTACGATCAAGATAAACATTTCACACCTGCACCAATTAAGATACGTGGACTTCAGCGAGAATAAGATTCAAAACATCGATATAGAATGGCCGAAAAACGTGAAAGACATTATTTTGTTCGGAAATCGGATTGTGTCGTTCAATTTAGTCAACATTCCTGAGAATTTGCGTCGCATGGATTTAAGTAGCAATAGAATCGAGTATTTAGACTTGTACATCATCAATCACTTCGTCAACGCGATAAATGCAGTCTTCGATTTCTCACACAATTTGATCACCACTATTTCGGGAATACAGGTAGAAAAATCGAATAATAGTGAAAGTGTAATTATTTTAAATGGCAATCCAATGCACTGTGACTGTACACTTGAATCTTTTTTTAAATACTTTCAAACTGAAAATGACGTACTAAAGAAATTTGTTTTTAAAATGGATGATTTATTGTGCGCCTCTCCAGAATTCATAAAAAACAAATATGTAAAAGATCTCGACGTATCGAAATTACCTTGTGAACAAGATCAGTGTGCCGTAGACTGTCAATGTTACAAACAATTATCGTATCATTATCAGATAATGGAGTGCGAAAAATTTCCAGATAGTAATTTTGTTGGTGTCTACAGTGAATTGTACGTTCGAGAATGTGGTACTGGATATATTTCAGATCTCATTATATCAAAATGGAAGTCGCTCAGCGCAGTAACAATTAAGAAGTTACGTGACATAAATGTGGTGAACCCAATTTTCTTACGAATGGAGAACTTGACTAAAATAACAATAATCAATAACAAAAATCTACAATTTTCTTCCAGTGTGTTTTCTAATCTGTCCGCACTGATCAGTCTCGATTTACATTCGAGTGGAGTAACCCATCTTCAACCAAATTCTTTTCGTGGAGATTTTAAAATGCAATATCTCAATTTAAGCTTCAATTTATTGTCAACACTGCCAAATGACATTTTTTCCGATCTAAGCGGTTTGCTGACACTTGACTTGAATGGCAACTCATTAACCCATTTAGACTCAAATTTGTTTGGAAATTCAAGAAATGTTAGAAGTATATCCATAAAGAAAAATTCTTTAAACAACTTAGAAAAGGATGCATTTTTAAATTGCACATCGTTAGAAGATTTGGACTTGAGTGAAAATTTAATTACAAGTGACAGTTTGCAATCTTTAATTATTCCACCATTGATATCCCGGATTATCTTGTCCAGAAACTTGTTAACAAATGTTGAAATGAGTTGGAGCAATTTACGCCATCTTAAAACTGTTGATTTAAGTTTCAATTCCATCGTTGTTGTAAATTTATCTCAGTTGAATCAATTTCAAAAGTTCACTGAGTTTAAGCTTCAAAGTAACAATATATCAAATGTCATTTGGTTTGATGATAATCATAACGAAACTACAGCATTTTTTACTGTTCATTTAGAATATAATCCTTTCATATGCGATTGTAATTTAAAGCATTTTGCTCAATATGTTAACCGACGTTATGAGAGCCCGTTGAAAATTGTGGGCACAAGAAAGATGCTTTGTGCTTGGCCTCTTGAATTAACTGGAATCCCACTCTTAGAAATTGTTAGTGAAAATTTGTATTGTAATTTAGAAAATTGTTCGACAGGTTGTACTTGTACACATCAGAGTAGTGGTGAAGTTAACATTGTTGAATGTAATGTAACGAGCGAAACAGATTTACGAATTTGTCCAAATGTTGTTCATGAATTACACTTGCGCGGTAATTTAAGCGTTAATTTTTTACGAAATGATTCTTGGAAATTGTTAAAGAAATTGTATTTGACATATAACCTTTTTGTTGCAAACGTTTCAAATAATCTGTTACGTAATCACGAACGGTTATTAGAACTGGGTCTCATAGCAAATGAAATGCGGCACGTGCCTTCAATGTTGCTGCAGTTCACTCCTAATGTTGAAGTTGTAGATTTTAGCAAAAATTTGTTAAAAAACCTGTCATCTCAAATATTTGAAAAACTTGTCAACTTAAAAAAGATTGACTTAAGTGGCAACCGATTTGAATTGATTGATTGGCAAATTCCATTAAGTTTAGAGTCGTTAAATCTTGCTGAAAATAGAATTATTGACGTCCTAATTCCAAAACTAAACGATCATTACCGATTGACAAATTTTAATCTTTCAAACAACAAATTAAAAACGGTGCCAAATAAGCCAAGCTTTTTATTTCATCTGAAAAATCTGTTAATTTTAGATCTCAGTCATAATGATATTCAGCTCAACTGCAGTGATTCATTCGCGTTCTTTCCAAAATCATTGCAATCGTTGTATCTTTCTCATAACTTTTTGCAATGTTCAAAGTTATGGAATGAATTTTCTAAGCCATCCTCGAAGTTTAGACATTGTGACCTAAGCCACAACATTATTGAATCACTAGATGTCAATGATTTTTTGTTTAGCAACAACAGCGAATTAGTAGTAGTCATGCGAAACTGTAGTATTAGAAATTACTCGTTGAATGTTACTCATGCTAATAATGAGTCGTGGAATTTGATGTTAAGCGTTGACATTTCAAACAACAAGCTCGTTGACTGTGATTGTAATATTAGACAATACAATACTTTTAAGAGAATTCAAAATAATAGTTTAAGTGTTTATCT
>JAQIWS010001496.1:0-11105 GCA_034696085.1 Stigmatogaster subterranea | reverse complement strand
AATTGTCTTCTATATTTAACTTCAACAGAGCTATTGCAATTAAAGGCAAAATGCTTCTTTGGATCAAAAAAGTGATTCGGTGGTGTGGGAATATTCTGTAATTAACACAATTGTACGAAGTGTTGTAATGATTGTTCAACATTTTGCATTTACCACGAAACTGCAATTAAATTTTGAAGTGAGAATTTTTGTCCCTGCAAACGTACACAATTCATTAATCTTTAATATAATAGGGCAGCATTGTAACTTAATTTCTTACTATCGGTGGGAAGTACTTGAATGCAATAATCAAAACTAGTTTTGTAGGATTTTGAAAAGTTGCCAGTCTGGTAGAGATAAATAATTTTACATATTAGTGCTTTGCAAAATAAGTAGTAAATTGATTTTGTATAACATCTTACGTGCAAATGCTCGGATTCGTTCAGAGCAATTGCCCACAATTCAGGTGCGCTGCTAAACGTTGATTTTGGAAATAAATCAACCAATTTGATGTTGTTAGTAGAAACCCTTTTGTGTTCTGCTAACTGTTTCATTATACTTTGTATGTCAGAGGGCTTGAAACAAAATATAACAAAAGGTTTATCATCTTCATAATTTTCAGTTAGTTCGATCGAAGTGAAGGTTGGGTATTCTAAGAAGTGCATCACGCGATCGTAGGTTTGATACACAAAAATTCCGATGATGATTAAATGGATTATTTTCGACTTTAATATTTGGCAGATTGGCAATTTTCTTTTAACGCTGCTTATTGACGATGGTCTGACGCAGTTTCTCGTTTCTAATTTTAATTTTTCAATGACTTTGGAATTTATCTTATTCTTCGACAAAGTAAATAATTTTCTTTTGTAATGCAGGAGGCTAAGGAACTGGAATATTACTTCCATTAAACCTAAAGTTGACAGTCCCAAATATAGTCCGAGATTTGCTCCAATATCGCACAACAGTGAAATAAAATCGTATGCGATTCGTTCGGTCATTACTCGAACGTAAATCGACTGCAAGCTTAGTGTTACTTCTGCATTATTAAAATCCGCAATATCCATTGTTTTAGAATAGAATGTTTGTTTACACTTTATATTACAAATTGACATAGTTTTTGAAACTTTGTTATGTCCTAGTATTAGCGGCATTAAAACTTTAGCAACTTCATCCGTTAGCTGGCAGTCGGGCAGGTGTTGATTTTTCGTCATAAACGGAAATCTGAAATTGATATACGTAAGGTAATAACTGAGTAAAACGAGATTTACAAACTTACGTTGTTTTGTAGAACTAAGCACTTACTTGCAGTTGATAAAGTTTTTAGAATATTTGTTCTGCATTAACTCAGAGTGACATTTGTCAAAATATTCTTCACTTACGCACGGTTGCTTCGTTGTGTTTAGTAAATTATACTTCCAAAATAATGGAAATTATTGAAATTTTCTGCTGTAACTCAGAAGGTAAAACTTGGTTTATACCTTTTCCATTGTAAATTTAATTTTTTTTTTCGATTCGACCACCATTGCCATTTCTTCGCTGACAAAGTATGTTCCATTCGGCTTTAAGAATGCCTTTAAAATATAATTCTCGTGGTAAATTTTTGAATTACTTTGATATTTGTATTATTTGTATACCAAAGCAACTGGTGAATATGGAGGTTTGTATGCGATGTGAATGCTGAATAATGAATCTAGAAACATTTGTTTCTCTGTGAAAACAGAAATAGGACACATCAATACCAAGTATCAACAAATTAAAATTTAAAGATTGAAAAATGATGTCACCATCAAAAATATTCGCGCATATTCCTGATGGTGTTGCAGTATTCTCAACTGAAGCATTAATTGTCATACTCAACATTTCCTATATTATCACGTATATTATTATTACATAGTATTTATTTTGTAATGGTTGTAAGTGTCACTCACGTTTGAAAAATATGCTTTTTCAATAATTTTAGTTGTGTTTGTGATTTTCCAAATGTTAGCAAAATTTCCCGTTTTGACACCATTGTTTACTATGTGTTCTAACGTCAACCAGAAATCGACATCGCAAAATAGTAGTGAGGGTATATCTCCTGTGTCCACTCGTTCAAAGAAAAGATCTACTGATTTAGGACTACTCGAGTAGTAATCTATTCTTTCTCCAATGTGAAATGCGAATAAAGACACGCAAATGGTAAGGGATGCAAACGAAAATACAAAACGCAGTTTTAAATTATTTGAGTGACCTTGATGCATTCCAGAAAGTAAGTCGAATTGATATCTTTTTTCCATTACCACACTGTTGAGCATATTTTTCATTTTCCATCTCAGCTGTCGAGGATACATTTTACGTTTATAAATTGTGAAGTGATACATATAAGCAATTCTTCTCTTCAGCTGAAACAGTTTGTTTACTAGTAACGTTGTTGGTAACATATGACATCATTCGTCAATATTCTCTCGTGCAAATAGCTGTAAGGCAGCTGCTTGTCAAAGTTCGCTTGACGAGTGTTTGTCTGGCAATGTTTGTTTTGTCATTTTAACTAAAGGTAGACAGTCTTGTATTGGAAAAGTTGTCCGCCTGCGTTTTGTGAGTTTCAAAAAGTAAACATTGAGCTCGCTCGATTTTACGATTATAGGGGGATCTTTAGTCCGCAATTTGTCGTACCCATAATTTATCGTCCACTATTGACCGTCTTCCGTTAAATTTCCACAATTGAACGTTTACAGAACTTTCACTCTTCTCAATTGATCGTCCCCACAATTTTTCGCCCATTTCACAAGAACATGGGGTGATTGTTTATTTCTACACCCCAGCTTAAATTACACTTTCGGCTCCAGAATCCCACGATTTTTTAATGAAACTTGCATTAATAACACATTTTAGACATGTTTAGACTTATTCTTGTCTTTATTTCACTACAACTCTGGAAATCTCTTTTTTTTTCTCGGCTGTAGAAACACAGGGTGTGCAAAATCGTTGACTAATATGTCTAAAATGTGTTATTAATGCAAGTTTCATTAAAAAATTGTGGGATTCTGGAGCCGAAAGTGTAATTTAAGCTGGGGTGTAGAAATAAACAATCACCCCATGTTCTTGTGAAATGGGCGAAAAATTGCGGACACAATCAATTACGGGCGAAAAATTGTGGGGACGATCAATTGAGGAGAGTGAAAGTTCTGTAAACGTTAAATTATGGAAATGGACAGTTGCGGATGACCGTCAATTGTGGACGATAAATTGTGGGGACGAAAAATTGCGGACAGAAAATCCTCCGGATACCGATTTACGTTTTATTTTTCAAATTTTCTTACGTCATCGTCTTTGGTCAGATGTACAAGTAAAATAGAAGGAATTTTAAGATGTGAAAATGAAAAAAGAATGTTTTTATTGAAGATTCAGATAGATAAAATTAATAAATTGTGAAGAAATTTATTGCGGTTGCGACAATGGCTATTTCAGTCGGAAAATTACAATTGGTTTATTTTACATTTTGAGTCAATAACGGGAAAATTTTTTTATTTATTCCACAACTATACAATATTTCCCTCCAGTGTGACAAATATTCTACAGTAATAAAAATGCTACCAAAAATTCCCAAGTTTAGCCATCTGTCCTTTAGAAAAGAGTTCTGTGCAAATATCATCATTATGCCACTCAAAAGTGTCAAATCAGAACGATAAAAAGGCGTTAGGTATCACTGTACATGAAAGCATTTTGGTCGTTTGGCCAAAATGCTTTTTTTACTTGATAAGCAACTGAAAACTTGTTAGCAAAGAGACGCCAGTAAAAATACCCAAATATGAACCAACGTCACAAAACAACTTTACAATTGGATATGAAAATTGTTGTCGTAAAATCTCCCAAAAAGATGTTTCTTCTATATAAGACATCAAACTAAGTGCTCCCAGTTCTGTCGCGCCGACATGCGAATATATGTATACAGTTTCGTTACACTGAGATTTGCAGTAACATGAGCGAGCTGGATCAGTAGTCAAGAAAATTTCTAAGTAGTCATCCCTGACTCGCCTCGGAGTTGCGGATAATTTACACGTTGTCAAATTAGATATTTTCATGAAAGATAAACTGAAGATAATAATTAATTTGATTAAATCAAAATTTGAAATAAATTTATACTGAGCAGCCTAACCTGCATGAAATATTTCTCTCCGCTATCTTTGAAGAGTAACAGGTTTTGATGCAGCTGTTCATTTCAGTTTTAGATATACACGGGTTAACGCGTGAGTTTACTCGGATTATCTACATCAAATGAATATTTAAGAAAGATCAGGTCGTTATTTAAATTAAATTACCATTTGTCGTCGGTATTTTAAGTTATTTGCGTAACCGCAGTCAAAAATAAAATTTATCTTTGGATTAAAAAAGTGTTTTGGTGGTGTAACAATATTCTGTAAAGGCGAAATTTAATTCATTGTAACGTGTATCTGATATTTAGTATTTACCACGAAATTGCAGTGTAATGCAGAGGTGAAAATATGAATTGCTGTAAATGTCCAAAAAACGTATATATTAACTGTTTTTGAATTAGAAATTTAATATCTTACAATTGGACGGCAACATTTGTGTGCAATGTTCAAAATAATTCCAGAATGATCCTGAATAGTTGCTAATCTAGTAGAGAACAATAATTTGGCAATGGCATACTACATAAGTAAGTGTTTAAAATATCTTACATGGGCATACTCGGTGTTGTTTGGGGCTATTGCCCACAATTCAGACGCATTGTTATATTTCAGATCTGAAAATAATTCACTAAAGCTGACACTGTCGATTGAGATATTTTTTTTACTTGCGAAGCTTTTCTTAATATTTAACAAATCATTCGAATTGAAACAGAAAACAGGCGACGGATCGTCGAATTTATCATTTGTGCTTAGTTCGATCGAAAATGACGTTGGGTACTCCAAATAGTGCATCACGCGATCGAAGGTTTGGTATAAAAAAATTCCAAAAATGATCACTTGGATTATCTTAAACGTCGATATTTCGCAAATTCGTGGTTTTCTTTCATCTTTCAACGATTTGGTGTTGTTTGCTATTTCTGATTTCAATTGTTTAATAACCTCAGAAATAAAAGGATTTTTCGACCAATAAAACAATTTTCTTTTGTAGTGTAATAAACTAAAACAATGGAACATTCTTTCTGCTAAACCCAGAACAGACAATCCTAAATAAAGTCCAAGATTTCCTCCGATATCGCACAGCAGGGAAATTAAATCATACGCAAATCGTTCGTTCATCACGCGGACAATATTCGACTGCATAATCACTTCAACCTCTGGCTTGTTAAAATCGGCCTTATCCATTACTCTGTAGTAGAATATTTGTTTACATTTCACACCGCAGGCTGATATAGTTTGTGAAGGCTTATTCCTTCCAATGACTCCTTCCCTTTTTAAAAATTGGATTACGTCTGCTGTTAGTTGGCAATCAAGTAGATTTTGTTGTTTGGTTATAAACGGTAACCTGAATAAATCATTGTAGAGAAATACACACGTTTAAACATTGGTTATTTATTACCTGCAGTTTAAGGTATATTTGCTTAGCATTAATTCGTGATGGCAAGCCTCGAAATATTCTTCACTTACGCATTGCATCTTCGATGTTCGTAACAAGTTATACTGAAAAAACAATGAATATTAAAAATTTCGTTGTAAAAACTTATTACATCACTTAATGCACTAACTTTTTCCACTGTAAATTGAATTTTTTGCTTTGGGGGATGTACCATTACCATATCATTGCTGACAAAATTTGTTCCGTTAGGCTTTAAGAATGTCTTGTAAAGAATATTAAAAATATAATATAAATTTGTATAAAACACACATACATTAAACGCTTACTATGACGTGGGAGGAAATTTGCTTTTTGAATACGACGTGAATAGCGAATAATGCATCTACAGATATTGGTTTCACTTTGAAAAAAAAAGTGGTATTGTATTCAATTTGTGGGAATTTGCGTGAAATTTAAAGTATCGTAGTAGCCTTACCATTAAATAAATTTGAGCATATTCCTGACGAAGTTACAACGTTTTCCTCTAAAGCTTTATTTTTAGTATTCGATAATTCCTACAGTATTTGGTAAGTAATAAATGTACGATTCAAAATGCATTATTTATTTGAATTACGTGTAATTTCAAACAATGTAACTTACGTTTGCAAAATACGCATCTTCAATTTTGTCAGATATGTTCGTTATGTTCCAAAGAACGTCGAAATTCACTTTTGAACCGATATTTCCCATTGTACTTAATTTTTGCCAGAAATCAGTTGAACATAATAAAACCGAAGGAATATCATTCATGTCTACTCGTTCAAAAAAAAGATCTACTGATTTAGGACTACTCAAGTAGTAATCTATTCTTTCTCCAGTGTGAAAAGCGAATAAAGACACGCAAGTGGTAAGGGACATAAACCAAAATACAAAACGCATTTTGTGCCCTTGATGCATTCCAGATTGTAAATCAAATTGATATCTTTTTTCCATTACCACACAGTTCAGCATATTTTTCACTTTCCATTTCATCAATTGTCGAGGATACATTTTACAATTATAAATTATGAAGTGTTACGTTCAAGCAGTTTTTCTGTTCAGCTGTACACTAAGTAACTGAAATGTTGTTCTTCACCTCGACTAAAACAGTCCGTGCACTAATGTAGTGTATTTGCAGACATATCGTATCGCAAGTCAACATTTTCCGTGTAAACAGCTGTTTGACAGCAGCTTGTCAAAGTTCGTTTTACGATTGTTTGTCTACAAGTAGTAATGTTTGTTTTGTCGTTTATTTGTTTTTAATTTTTTTTTTTTTTTCGTCATCGTCTTTGGTGAGCTATGAAATAGAAGTTAGTTCTTAGGGCGCTTTCAGCGTTTTCATTACAGCGATCTTATAGATCGCTAAAATAAGAAAAGGTTGAAATCACTTTGTATCAAGTGAAGAAGGATAATGGGAGAAAATTTATATATTTTTAAGAGCATTATTTATTGAACGAATTTTATAGATTCGTGTGTGAAATTACACGCGTAGACTAGATTCGATTTTGGTAATGAAAGTGAATTTGGAATAATTTTTGCTTATAAAATGCTGAAAATTGTTTGAAAATAATAATTATCTCGGAACTAAGCGAAAAATTGATTAAAATGCGTTCTTTGCTCTAACCTCATAATGTGACCCATAATCCTTCGCGGGGTCGAAAACAGTTGATAATTTGCCAAAGTGTTGGCTTCTCCGCAATGATTCAAAACCAGTTCAACACTTTTGGCGCTTGGAGCGCTGCGGCAGAGCAATCGATACTTCCGGATTTTATTCTTATCACAATTTTGACGCGAATTTTTAAAAAAATGAGTACAACGAGTCTACGTTGCGATATTTAGGAATGTTTTTATTTCGTAGGTAAGTTTGATAATGGTATATAAAGTGACAAATTGGCATTTGTGGCGGAGATTTGTTTAAATTAAGGTTACGTGATGATGTAGCTATTTAAAATAACGTACACCAAACTCGTACTTTACCTAACACGATGCGGTAATTCCTACAAGAACTGTGTTTTTATTTCAATATCTTTCACACCAGTGAAATAGAGTACATCAATTTATTTATTTCAGGTTTTTTTGCCCGGAGAAAATTTCTTGTAAAAAGTACCACGTTTTGAATACAGGTCATTAACCCAGGTGAGAATGTCGAAACTTTTGTTAATGTTTTCATTGTGAATCGTTTTTGGCATTAAAAATACAAAAATAATCTAGAAAATATTCATGTTTGTCTTTGATACAGAGTCGTGACAAATTGGAACCCAGCAATTTAGTCTACTTTTGGAACAACAACCAAAGAAATTTGTTATCCGTGTTCGATCAACTTCTTCAAAACGAAGCGTTCGTGGATGTGACTAGCTTGCGAAGGATTAAGTGTCAAAGGTCACAAAATTGTTTTATCAGCCTGCAGCCCTTATTTCCAATCTCTGTTTATCGATAACCCGTGAAAGCAGCCGATTGTGATACTCGAAGACATTAGATTCTTAGAATTGAAAGCAGTGATCGATTTTATGTACAAAAGCGAGGTAAATGTGGATCACGATCAATTATCGGCTTTACTAAAGACCTCTGGGACGTTGAGAGTTAAAGGATTAGCTGAGGTCACCGGGAACAGAAATTCCGAAGCGGCTGAACAACAAAGAACAAGATGTTGTCGATGAGAACAAGATGTTGTCGATGAGAACGCGGAATCCCGAGAAGCAGTTGGTATATTTTCACCAACGGAGATAAGAAAATGATTTTTGAAACGAAGAAGAGTCGCTGATGGTAAAGCAAAACCAAAGAAAACTTCTCAGGAAGAGGAAAAAGTAGAGCGGAAACAGGAGACGATAACTAATAACGATTTTTTTTTGTGGAAAAAAATGTAGTCAGGGGCAAAGTGTAAGCCGTACAACAACGACCTTGTACTGTCTGAAAAAAGTCATTTTGGGATTTGATTTTTTGGAATGTACTGGTAATTCTGAACCCGTACGTTGCTATGGATTTTTTTGTGGAAAAAATATTTTCAGGGTCTTGTAAGCCGTACAACTTCGTCTTGAGAGAAAACGCACGAAAACATATCGCGACGTGAATTATTATAGAAGAAATTTTTACCTGCTGCAAATAAGAAATTTCCAATCAATACCAAACATTACTAACGGTTGAAAAATGTGAGAAACTATGTGAAAATGTATTTTTTACAGTGATTTAAACTTGCTAAATAATTTCAAATCTAATTTGCAATTTTTTATTTTCAGCAAGACATTCGAAATGAATTCGGTAAAGTTATGAAGAAAAATATGGCTACTAAAAATAGATTCGCCACGAAGCAACGGAATTCGAACTCATAGAAGAAAGAGGGTAAAAGCAGAAGTTATTTACGGGTATCTTAAATTACTAAGATTTAATGACGTAAAATTTTTGCAAATTTATAGTTACATCGAAGCTGAAGATGGCGAAGATACCAGTAAAATAAGTCAACATTAGTTAGCTGCGGCTGTTGACATCACCACCGCGACGAAGGTAATAATTTAAGATAGAATTTTATCTGTGAAAAATAAATAATGCCATATTTTATTTTAGTTCTTCGATTTGCGTTTAGTTCAATTCGGACTCTATTCTATCGATTACAGTCGAGACGGACATCATGTATAATTCGGTGGAAGAAAAGGACACTACCAGCGATTAATTGGTTATCCAAACGGTTAAAATGTTAAACAAACGTTGTGGAGGAAATTCAATCTGAAGTAAATAATTTTAAATTTGTTTCTTATTTATAGAATTTTGTTTAATAATTAATCAATATTTATTTTAGATGGGTACATCAAGAAACCGTGTTTGCAGTTGCTCAGAAAGAATGGGTTTATGTATACGATAATCGAAGAATCAATTGCCCTGCATTAAAAGTTTGGATCGAGTGCTACGAATGGAATTTCTGCCTTATCCGATGTGGTCGCTCAATCAAAATGAACCAGCGACTTATGTTATGTCATAAACATCCGGTTAAAGCTGTTAATTTCCGTTGCCAGTGAGTTTTTAATATTTACAAGTGAGTTTATTGAGTACTAATATTACGTAATTCTGTTATTTTAGGCACATTGCCACTGCGGCAAAATTTGGGATTTACGTAATAACAAAACATGCATTCAATCGTACGTGTTGGGTGGTGGAGCTAATGGAATCGGATAGACTCAAATCCAAGGTAAATTAATTTTTTCTTCTACGTTTGCCTGTTTTGTTTACTTTGCCCAAGTTTTTGTCAAATTTTTGGTCGCTCGTTTTTCTACACACAAAAAAGGAAAATTTAGTAATTTGAAAAATATTATATCGTGTCAGGATTTAGAGTTAAATACACCGTCGTTTTCTGTTAGATTTTCGATTTTTGATCGTGCAATGATCCTGAAAAGAGAAATAATTATTTTACTGTTCCACCTCGTGACGAGCTTTAAGGAAGTTAATAGGTCGATTTTGCGGATTTGAATCAATTTTTGCCCTTTTCGGCAATTCTGTGGTCGTTGTTTTAGAATTATTTTTCTGGAAATGGGGAAAAAAGAGTGTAGTGGGTCATAAATTACGAAGATTTTTTAGTCTTTGAAGATGTCGATTTATATTGTGACCCTGTTGTTTTTCCTGGACTGAGGACATGTTTATACCACGCTGTCTGATTCTTATGACAATCAACTTAGTTCGTAAGTTGCTCCTCACAAATCTTCACGAAATTTTTGGCAGATTTTTGTCCAACTTTTCACAAATTTCGGTGAATTTTTTGATAGATTATAATGGAAACTTTTGACAAATTTCGCTGAAATTTTTTGAGGATTTTTCTACACTTTTGACAGTTAGGTAAAAATCGTGAGAATTAATTAGGAGCCGTACAATTCCGTCATTGTATTTTCTGAAAAAGGTCCTTTTAGAATATGATTTTTTGGAATGTACGGGTAATTCTGAACCTGTACGTTGCTATAAATTTTTTCGTGGAAAAAATAGTCAGGGTCTAAGTGTAAGCCGTACAACTATGACCTTGTACTTTCTGAAAAAAGGTCCTTTTAGGATATGATTTTTCTGAATGTACGGGTAATTCTGAACCCGTACGTTGCTATAAATGTTTTCGTGAAAAAAATAGTCAGGGTCTAAGTGTAAGCCGTACAACTATGACCTTGTACTTGCTGAAAAAGGTCGTTTTAGGATATGGTTTTTTTGAATATACAGGTAATTCTGAACCTGTACGTTGCTATAAATTTTTTCGTGAAATAAATATTTTCAAAGGACTAAGTGTAAGCCGTACAACTGCGCCCTTGTATTTTCTGAAAAAAAGGTCATTTTGGGATTTAATTTTTTGGAGTGTACTGGTAATTCTGAAATCTGAACCCGTACGTTGCTACGTGCTACGTTCAGTGATAGTGAGAAGAATTTTTTTCTACAAAACGGGTGGCACTGAGAAAAACCACGACTTTGGTGATGTTCAGGAAGGTAATGTGCATCCGATTATGTAAAAAAATCAGCATCTAAAGTTTTGGCCATTTTTCGAAAAATCACCAAGACTAACCCCTTAGAGTTTTTTCAAAAATCTTCAAAAAATTTTGTGCCGTTTTTTTTTGCATATTCCGATT
>JAQIWS010001495.1:0-11111 GCA_034696085.1 Stigmatogaster subterranea | reverse complement strand
CATTAAATTACATGTGTTTAGAAAATATAAAATTATACAATTTTTCTCTTTGCAAAATTGTACAAATTGTCATCTCAGAGAATGAAAACTGAACACACTATATGCTGATCAAATTTCAGTCACTTGAATTACATAATAACACCTCAATAAAATAGATAATTACTCAATTAATTTTTTACATAAGACCACCTTTGGAATTTACACACGATCTTGGTGAGAGAGAACACATTTACGAAATTACCACTTTGTCCGACTGCTCAAATTTACAAATGAATGAAGTTGCTTGGAAAGTGAGTAAAATAAACATTTAACAACACGTAAGTATAAAATTCTTCAGCAAATATACAAATCAGTTTAAATAAATCAAAAGCAGCAAAAATTTTAGGCTTAATTCGCTACCAATTCGATTTTAGCGCTAATATCATATTTTCAAATTATTGTCTGATAAGATTAAAAGCGATCGGTTTGAAGAAATCGATTAATTTTCGTCTTAATTTCTGTAAGAATTCGCTCTAAAATTGCATAAAATCTTACTTCGCGTACTAAAAAGAAGAAATAAAGGATTCCATACGCGAAGCCTCGGCTTGCAGTAGAATTCATCCTCCATTGCCGTTCACGCTCATTCGTTTTCAATAACAATGTGTCGCGTAAATCATCGTGTAAACAATAATGTCCGTGGCCACGGACGTAATCGTTGTACTGAGGAATTACAGGTCATAAATAAAACAAAATTTACTTATTTAAAAATTTGTCATGACGAATTAAACATTTTTTAACAAATAAATTTCCTCAAATCACTGACAATTTGACTGATTATTCCTAATTTGAGATTACCTTTTCCGTTTTATGCGTGAAGATTCGTGTTTTTCCAGAAAATTATTTCATGAAGTTTCGCTTCCCGAGTTATTTTCAAAAAAAAAAAATTTCTACAACTCGTGAGTTTTCTCCTTTTTCACAGCGAACTAATTTCACAAACATTGCAAAAATATGCAACATTTTGGCCAAAAAAACAAATAAAATTTCACAGATAATTGTTATTCTTATGATACTACCGTAATCCAAGAGGAAAATACTGTAATTTCAAAAATCTCAAAATTGTTATTCAAGTCTCCAACCTAACGAAATTGCGTAGAGCTATTAAACGGGGTCTCAATAAATAAGTTTAAAAAATTCAAATTTATCAATTAAATGTGAAAAAGAAAATCAGACAGTGGTGCAATTAAGCAATTACAAGTTGTAATTGCATAATTGCGTCTGCGTCACCAAATTTTTACACGAAATATTTTTTGACCATGATACCGACAAAAAGACGGGTTTACACAGTGTACAATATTGTCCATATTCAACAACACTAGGTGCATCGTACTAAATTAAAATCAATTTCACAAAAACCAACGTATGACAAGTTTTACTTAACTTAACAAGAATATTCAGAGAATCGTCCATGAATTTAAGAATTTTTCTCGTCACAAGAAATTGTTTTTGTGTCAGAACGATCATTATTGAGATCACAAAGTGTTATTGTTATCGGCAATTGCACAAAAACAACAAAATTACAAAATGTTTTCAACCTGATTAATAGTGACAAATGTCAAAAACAATTTTTCAATTCATTATTCGAACAGAGGAGTAGTTTTAACGGATAAAAAATTGATATATCGTCATTTACAGAATTAAGTACTGTATTTTTGTTTTTCTGATTCGACCATAATTATCGTAATAAAAAGAAATTACACAACGCAAATAATTTTTTAAATATTCAATATCGCACGATATGTTAAAGCCAACATTTTTAAAGAATGCATTAACGGGCATTGTTTTAAGCATGGAGAGGAGAATTACAGACTTTAGATTTAATCAGCTTATACTGTATTTTGACATCTATAAAATTGACATAATTCACGTTAAAGGGAAAATGATTAAGAAAATTCGAAAAATATTAAAAATGAAATAACAGACTCGTCAAAGAAATATTACCAACAGTGCGTGACAGTTGTACATAATCGTCATATTTACAATAAAAATATTAAACGTGTGAAAGTCACGATGGAAGATTGACGTGAGTTAAATGTTTTGAAAGTGCTAAGTCTAAAAACAGTGCCATTATGGGAAATTCACGTACGAAGACAGCAAATACAAGTACTGTATTCCACCATCTTAATAAATAAAGCTTACAAAGTGAAAACATTTTAATTTGTTTCTACAGAAAATATTTCAAATTAAATTACCAGTTGGATTGTTTGTCGATAAAGAACGGATTAAAGTCAAAGCAAGACATACGTAAAGTAAATATAAATCAAGTTAAATGGCCAGTCACCCGTTATGGTGACATTGAATACAATTTTACATGTGTAAATCATGTGAAAAATAAAGGCAGAAAAATTATAAAAAAAATTGAATATTTTTTCCTTCGATATTTACAATTTTTTACAATTTAAACCAGGTTAATTAACATAAAAATAAAATTATAACCCAACTAGCTTTTGTTTGAAATTTTAATTTCACTGGTTCAACGAAAACAAAAATGTCAGTTCACGGAAATTAAAAAATTTTGCCACAATAATACCACGCAAAAAAATTATAAAATCGCATCCAACCAATCACTAAGAATTACGGTAGTCTGAAATTCGAAGGACAAAATTACGCTCACACAGTAAATTCCAGAATTACTAAGTTGACAAGATTTTCCACTTCTGTAAGAATTAGTATACAAGTCTTTGGTATACTCCTTCTCATAAGAAATTAACCAACACACAATTAAACTTGCTGCAAAATGTTTGAAATGTAAGCATCAAATATTGTAAAATGCAAACCATTTAACAAAATTTTAGTCATGGGTTTCAGTCAAATACACGGAGTCATCCACAAAAAATACCTAAAATGAGGTTTAAACGGGTAGTTGTAACAAAATTTGTAATTGTACAAAATTTTAAAACGCGTGACGAAAACCCAAATTTTTCACTCTCGAAAATAAAATTCTCAAGAATAAATCAAATTATACAAGCTACGTTTTTAGATTTAACTCTAAAAGTTACTGACACATTTTGGATAAGCTTCACAAAATCTATAACTCCAATTTTGCATTATTTTGTCAATTCATTCAAAAGAGTAAATTAAATTTTTTTGGAAAATTACAGGTACAATACACTGATCTGTGTCCTAATATTGCACACCGTGGTTAATTCTACACGAAAAAGCAGATTTTGACGTTAAACATTATCAGGATAACAAAACTAGAAATTCACCCGTTTTAAACTTGACAAACCAGAATTCTAGCTCAGATAGCTGAAGCTAAAACACAAAAATTTATTTAAAAAATTAATCAAAAACAAACATGTGCAAAAATAATGTTTTATATTTAAACTACTAATCCACAGATTAACAAAATACAAATAAAAATTTTCAGTTTCAGTTTCACGACGGTACGGGGTCACAACACAGGTACACACGTAATTTGATAAAAATAAAACGAGCAAGCAAAATTTACACACAATGCATGGAAAATTTTTTAAATACCGTACAAATTACAAAAATCATATATTTGTTTTATACAAGTTTAAAGCTGTAAAATTTAGGATTTTTCTTCTAATTTTTACCTCCATCGAATGAAAAATTTACAGTGAATACAATGTAAATTTTTCATTGAAATGTTGGTTTTACACTTGACATTCTTTACAAGAAACAAATTTGGATAATTTCTTGCGTTATACTTACTACAACCTTGTGACACAACTTAGGACGGAGCAGTTGAAATTTAAATTTAATTGCATAAAACGCCATCTTGTTCGATCCGCAAAAACAACCAAATTTTACAATCATGAAAGTTATGTCGAAAATCGAACAAAATCTACGTTTAACTACTAAAATAAACGCAATAAATTCTTACACAACTATACAATTCACTATTTATACATGTCCATAATGTTTCACTACATTTTTTTAGGCTTAATCAGCTACTTCATTCGATTTTGGCAAAATCAATCATAAATTTAATTTAGAAAAAAATTCACATTGAAAATCACTAAAACCTTACACTGCATTCTAAAAAAAAAAAGGCTACAATCCACGATATTTTGTCTGGATGAAGTTATTCGTCCTCGATCGCTGATCGCCGTCGTTCGTTTTCGAAGACGTTGTCTCGCGGCAGGAATCGGATAAGTCCGTAGTCATGACGATAAAATCGCAGATCTTAAATAAAACAAAACTTATTTTAAAAATTTTAAATTTTTCCATTTCAAAGTACGATCACATCTTATCTGATTGATTTCACAAGATTACCGGTATTGTACTTAACGCCAGACAAAAATTCAACGCCATTTTTCCCGTTGCCGAAGTACGCGTTCGCTCGTGACGAAATATCAGCTCCGCAGTGAATTCTTTTCTCTTCTCCGATTGGTCTAAATTTTCACTTGGGAGATAATGAAGTAATTTTCAAGTCAAAGAATTGCAAAAATCAGTTAAAATGTAAAATGAAACACGGAGAGTAATCACAACTATATTAATTTTTGAATTTATTGAAGATATATTGTGAGAGTCCTATTGAAAATGGTACGGAGTAAAAAAAAAAAAAGCAGTCTAAACGAAAATGCAAATAAAAATTTTTTGAATATTTTTATTTTATTTTTGAAAATTTTGTAAAAACCAATAAAAATTATTTTCTTTGGTTTTAATATAACAACGACAAACTAAGATATATTGATAATATAGTAAATTAAAGACATATAGTAATTCTCTCGTAATAAATTACATAATATCAAATGTTTAATTGATGACGCAAATGTAAACGGACAAAAGTCCAAAAATCCGAACTAACTGAGAATCCCGACTACATGAATTTTTAAAATAATTCCGGATTTTCGGGAGGACAACTATTCATAAGTTTTAAACCGCAATGCAAAAATTGCAAACTATTGTTGTAACGGCGTTAATTCAGAACATCAGAATTAACGGCGATTTGTTCAATTAATAGTACTAAAATCAGACACCAGATGGCGACAGGGGAATATCACCTGTCGCACCTGAATGGGACGTCCCAAATGGGGTATAAAACCCTGGGAGCAGCCCAAACTCAGGAGTCTTCAAAAATTATTCAACCTTTCAGCTTTAAGCTATTTTCTGATATTTATTGTGTTATTTTTGGCTTAACTTTCACTAAACATTGTGAAGTTAAGCATTTAAAGTGTATTTTTGTGCCTCTGAGCTAGGATTTTATCCTACGTCTCCGAGGAAGTGCATTTCATGTGCCGGCAGGCGTGCCCGATATCCAACGTAGATATTTGGGTGCAACCTGTGTTTTACGACGAGAAGAGACGTTCGCCATCGCCAACCAGTGTTTATCGTGTGTTTTCAACGAGTTTTGGAACCTGACAGCTTTCTCGAGTTTGAGGGACTACGATGAGTTGAAGCCAGCGGACGACGCACAACGTGGAGCGCATAATAAGGGAGTACAAAAGTGTTTTCCGTGCTTTCTTATTTTCCTTTCTATCTTACTTAACAAATTAGCCTCTTTGGTATTCGAGAAACCAAGAGGATTTCTTTAGTTAAAATCTCTATTCTTTTACTACCTTCTTTAGTAAAATTCTTCTAATCCTTAAAACAAACTTTTGCCGCGTTTTCTCCCTTGAAAACGCGTACTAACCATTATTTAGTGTTGAAACGTTTGCTTCCGATATTCAGAAGCAAACAGAGGGATTTTAGAGTTTGGCGTGTATTCTGAAATTCGGAACGCACGAACCCTTCCATTCTTGCTTTTCTTTCCCCAGTTTCTATTGTTAAAATTAGTTAAAATTTGCTTATTGAGTTAAAAATTAGAAATCTGAAGGATTTAGTTTATTAGTAAAATTTGTCTGAAAACGTTAATTTATTCATTTTTGAATTTACCGCGTTTTGGTCTTATTTCAAGCCTCAAAACGCTTACGGAAAATTCCAGTTTAAAACTTAGCTATGAATATTTAATTACTTCCTGGTTTAGTTTACTGCAGTGGTGAGTCATACTGCAGTGTTTGGGTGTGGTTCACCTGAGTCATTTTCGGGTTGCTTAGCAACCAAGTTTAAGTGAAGTTCAAGTTCAACTTTAATTTACAATCTAAAGTTATTTAGTACTGCGATATTGTTATTTAGTAACAATTAATTTATATTATTATTATTCTTCGAAGTTGCTTTTAGCAACAACAATTAATAATTTGAATTTACTTATTTATTCATTTGATTATTTCATCGAACAATTCTATGAATTGCTACAAGCGAGATTTGCGCTAAGACAAGTTTAGTCTTAGCTCTCGTGTTGATATTTTATTTGATTATTGTAAAGATAAACTTAATTTGTCTTTTGTTTGTTGTAACAAACAACATTTAAATAATTCCGACGGCATTCTTTGAATGCAAGTTTATTAGTTTATTATCCCGACGGCATTCTTTGAATGCAAGTTTATTAACTCTTCGGATTACCTTTTGGGTAATCAATTTATCTAATTATTCATTATAATTTAGAATTTATTTATTAACTTGGACGTTTAAGGAAGATTGATACGACGTTTAATTATTGTAATATTCATTTATTAGAATTCTTCAGATTGATTATTGTAAATATTATAAAGAATAAACTCTTCATTTTATTCTTTTACCCTAATAATATTGTGTACAGATTGTTTCAATCAACTGGGTATAACGGACACTATAAATTAGACATTGTGGGGTGCGAGCCAAACATTAATTGCACAGATTAATTGTGTGAATTTTATCCCGTCACAGTAGTAAATTTATTCTCTGGAGACACATCAGAGCATGATGGAAAAACATGTCAAATGGAGTGCCGAGGACATAATTGAAGCCAATTCACTTAGAAGAGTCAGCTGCAAAATCTACAGGTACTTGAAAAAACATCGAAATTTTTCATTGCCAGGACTGTCAACTCTACGACGGTGGGCTAAAAAAATTATCATTCAGCCTGGTGTTTTAGACAACGTTCTACAATTAATGCATCGAAAACAACGTGATTTGCGGAAGAAAGAAAAATTAACAGTGCTAGCGTTTGAAGACAACTCCATCTCAAACAAGCTTTGCATCGAGAAGACAAATGAGCAGATGTACGGATCAGTAAAATATTGCCTTGTCAACGTGGCTAGAGGCTTGATTTCTCCATGGAAGCAGCCTGTTTACTATAGTTTTGCAACCCAAATGTCAAAAATAATTCTTAATTATGTAATCACTAAATTGTTTGCAGTGGATTACACCGTTGTTGCAATGACCAGTGTGGCGAAAATTTTGGTTTATGGAAGGAATTGAATATTGGCCCTAGTAAGGAATGCTGTATACAACACCCAGTTGATGCAACTTAAAGGATTTATTTCTTTGCGGATCCTCCTCATTTACTTAAATTAATACGGAATAACTTATCAGATAAAGAATTTGTTTAATAACTGAATTGCGAAGTTGATAAATCTTGTTTTGAGAAAATTAGTAGTATTTTTAGTAGTAATGACATGAAAATTGCTTACAAAGTAACTTCAAAGCATTTATCAGTAACAGGTGCCCAACGGCAAAAACTTAAACTAGCTGCGCGGCTCTTATCAAAAACAAATGCTGCAGCTGAGATTTTGTTATGGGCGTGGTTACGTGGATTCTCAATACGGTAGTTGGAATGCAGTTGCTGAACTACCTTTGTTATTCAATGATTGGTGAATGGAGGACAACGGGCACCAAAAGACAAATTCGGCCGAGTCGTAATCACGGAGAAGCAAGCAACTAATCGGTTCGCAAGAGAATGGACTAGTCGAGGGATTCTTAGTAGGAAAATTTCAATGCCGTACTCGCGGTAAGAATTAAAGAGTACCAGGTGAGGATAATAATAATATAAAGTAAAACGATTGATAATATGGGTTTGGTGCTGTTTGGACTCATGCACGTTTTACATAATGGGATTTAAAGGAGATTGAAATTCAGTAGAAAGGTTAGGTTAGGTTTTAGGTTAGAAACCCATTAATAGACGCTTTTTTTAAATCTCAGTGTACGACCAGATCCAAAGTAAAATATTTTCAGGGTGTGATCCTTCTGGAGAGAGTCGCTGAAAAAATGCCACCCTCGAAGTAAAGGTATAAAATATATATCTAACTTGTAGAAAGTTTGTCAAAAAATAATAAAATATAGTTTACTGCGCAGGAGGAGTTGAACAACTGCACTCGCGGCAAAATTAGGTAGGAAATTTTCACCAGCTTGAAAATTATCGTCTCACGAAAGGTACGTCATAAAATTTAAACATTGCCCGGTGAAAAATAGAACACTGAAATCTTTCGTCACAAATTCTTTTTATTCACAGAAAAACAAAGGGCAGTGAAAACAAAAGAGGACGGTAAACGGGAAAGATGGTAAATAGAAAAAATTACAGAAAAAGTTAAAGGATGGTATAAGTCAGAGAATTTGAGAGAAGAAGCACATAATTCTGCCTTTATTTACAGCTAGCCAAAAACATTACCCCCAAAAACGGGGCTAGTGTTTCCGGCTAGCCACCTCCGCCTTAGGGGTCGCGTTCCCGATGACAGTTCGGATGGCAGCATTAACACTCTTACGAATGGCTGTGCTGTCACCCAAAAAGCGGGTCGTCGGCCCTCCCAGAATCAACAGTGGGGGAAGGGGGACTCTGTCGGGATGACCCGGGCTGCTTGACATAGCCGAGCCGTGAGCGTGCCCACGACTGACGAACTTCACTCAAGCACCTAGCGAGGAAAACTCGATTTTCGGAATTTAATTTGCATAAATGACGTCACTCAGGTTTGTTTCAAACAAAATTCTTAATTTTTTTCGTACATTCAAGTGATTAATACCAGTTTTATTTTCTTCAGGTCCTTCCTAATTACAGTAGACTGACTACATTTTTATACATGGCACAAACGAGAGTTCACATTTTCAATGGGAGGCAACAGACATTTTTACGCTGAATATTTCATGAACAAAATTCATGCAAAAAAAATTTGCCTTGAAACTGAAAAACTCGCAAATGGTGATGGGATTCGTGGCACTCATTTAACAGACGAATCAAGTCGTAAAATTGTTAAAATTATATAAGAATAAATTTAACCTGATTTCAGCATATTTGCGATTGGGAATGATTTGTTTGCATTGTTAGCTACAATTCAACAAATATTAAATGACTGCAAAATGCGTAGCACAAACGAATATAGCAATAAACAGGGTTCGACAAATCGCCATAATAGTTGGTCGCCAATCTTTGTATAGCCCCCCGCCCCAAACTATGATTGGTGTATAATAGGTACAGATTACTGGTGGTGATAATAGTAAATGACATGTATTAGCCGCTTGGTCCCGAAATCCAGTCGCCACAGGCGACTGCATTTGTCGAACCCTGGCAATGAAGCAAAATCCGACCCCAGCGTAGTCTGGTGTAGTGTGAACATGGTAAAATTTGCATTAGTTGTTTTGGTTTTGATGGATAAGCAACCAAAATGCAGCTTTTTAAAAGATTACAATTCTCCAAAAGCAGATGTCAATACTTTGCTCACAAGAAAATGGTTCAAAAAAACTAATAGAAAGCTTTCGAGTGGTTGATGATGTTAATAAAAGCTAACGCGTGAAGGCTTTGACGAGGGATTTTATTTGCCATAGTTAACAGACATTTGTTTCACCATCCAGAGCTCCCTACCCACCCACTACGGGGAGACGTACATTGACACCAGGGATACGGTACTCGACAGCTATATCCAAAACCACTTTCCTGAATTACCCTAGCCAGCATCTTGTAAATTAGGTCAGTGGTCGGCAAATTTTTTGTCGCTTCCCTATGCAGTATCAAAAATTAGTTGCACGTATCCCCTGATATGTGCACTGAGTTAGTATCCTACGTAGAGATTTTCTGGTAAAATTCACTTACGGAATACTTCTGGCACCCCAGGGACGCGCGCACACCAATTTGCCAACTACTGAACAAGATCTGACAAGTCGATTGATCTTAGGAGAGCCACCCAAAGACCTCCCATTTGCAAGAAATAGAGGCCAAAGAGCTGTACCAGTATTGGGAATGAGACACTTACATTGCCCAAGATGCTACTTTATCAAATTCCACATCCTCTTTTCCCAAACAGGCAAATAAATAGGCGGCTAGGCCCCAGAACATAAACGACAAACACAATGACGGAAAGTAACAAAATCGATCAAGACAAATCCCGTCAAAATAATACCAATGCTCTAGTTGGCCTCATGATAGCGTGAGTTTCTAGGGGGGAGACCAAGATGGAGATGAGAGCTGGATATTACCCGTCCAGGGAAAACAATCAAAAATAAATTTCAATATGTGAAACAAACAGAAACCCATACAATCATATTAATTCTTACAACATCTGACCTTGTTAAAGTTCAAATAAGCTATTTTTAAATTGTTAGTCATTCAAACCGCAGTTACGCAGAAATCTCTGCACATTTTGGGAAAGAAATGAAGGACCACAGAAGTATCTCTACAAGCAAGCTTACAACATTTTCTAAATGCGTAATATAACCAATTTTTTTTTAGTGACTCAACAGCTTATTAGAAGTGGCAGTTGTGCCCTTATTCATTTTTAACCATCCATCTTTGCAAATTACAATATTGTAATTGTTTTGGAACTGCTGTTACTAATGTTACTATCGTTGATTTTCAACAAGCAAGACGTTCTAATAAAATATTGAATGCAAATTTTCAGTGTTAACTGGTGGTACTGAAAGTTTACCTGTTACGGAGAAAAATGCATTTGTATTAACGTAGTACAACATTTAACATTCATTTGTCAATGATTTCAACTTAAATACTGTAAAACTATTTAAACAACTGCTTAGACGGCTAAGTTCTTAAATTAGCTGTTAGTTGAGTGAAAATCTGGATTTAACAAATTCATTTAACACGACAGTAGTAAAAATTTTAAGAGTGAAAATGGCAACTGAACAAGATATTTGTTTTCTAAAATCTAAATGATAGAAAATTGCTATTCAAACGACAGATACTAGTGGTGTGCGAGGTATCGAAAAAGTATCGATACTCAATTTCCGGCAAAAAATAACGAATTTTATACCATCTAGGCATTAAGCGAGCGTTATCAGCAAAGAAAAAATTTCGCGCACGTGCAGTT
>JAQIWS010001494.1:0-11116 GCA_034696085.1 Stigmatogaster subterranea | reverse complement strand
TCCAATGGAGTTCATTGGATTATTTTCAGCTGGATCAACATTCACTGGATTAAGATCCGTAGGTGTGAACGTGGTATTACAGCAGGTAGAAGTAAAATTATCTAAGTTAATAGTTTCAAGTACCTCACGAGTAATAAAACGTAAAATTCAACATTTAATACATTAACTAAAAATCTGATATTTCCAATTTAGAATTTGGGTTCAACAAAAACTGCCACAAATTCTAAAAATTCTACCAATAAGTTACAAACGTGAACATGATTTTTTTTTTTTTGCAATCTCAGTCGGATAACACTTATTTGTGGGTCGGTCTTATCTAGCGCCTGCATAACAAACAAAATATGCAAAATAATAATACTGACTAAAATTGGGCATGTTTGCAAACATAATACAGTACTGTAATTCACGTCAAGAAACAGTTTTACCTGTATGAACAAAATTTTTCCTTAGTCCGTGGAAAATTTAACACAAAATAACTTCCAGAAAAACTTTTAAATTTTCCCACTTAAAATTAAATCTTAAGATTGACAATGCTTGAATAATAAATAAATAAATTATCGAATTACGGGCATATTTGCAAACAAAATTCGCCATTTCTACTTAAAATTTGATTCACGACGGTGTTTTGTACAGTACTTTGCAAATCACTAAGAAAGTATTGCTTTTGAAGTATACTAGTTTGCCTATTTATAATTAAATTTCTTTGAATATTTAGTAAGATACTGTAGTGCAAATTGTATTCAGGCAATAACAAAATCACGTAGAGTTTAAACGGTCATCTTGCGACAGACAACACATCAGCAATTTGTGCATGTAATTTCAGCAAATCACAACAAATTTTATAACAGCTCTCAAAGATTTGACATGATCCAATAATTGCACAAAAAAAACAAATTAAGGCAATATTATTTACGACGAAGGAAAAACCGGGCAAAACCACATCAATTAACGAATAAAATAATTATCCATGTCCAAAAAAATGTAGAGTATTTTGCATTTTTTTATTTCTGCACAAAGCATTGCTTTCAATTAATATAGTTTCCATTTAAAAGTAAATCTTAACAAATTAGTGTGCTTTTAAATTCCGTTGCAATATTTTTCATATTTCAAGCAACCATCCCTAGATTAAAAAGACGAATTAACTCAAGTAAAAGATAAATACAGTAGCAGTAGGAGCTTAAAGTCGCCCAAACATTGAGGACTCACTCATCAGGCGACAAACAAAACAGAAAAAGATCACAAACCAAATTACTGAATATATATAAGAGCGTTTACAAAATTACAAAATGTTTACGTTATACCTAAATAATATTCGGTAATCAATAAAAATCACATTAAATTCAGAACGAAAAAATTCGAATTTTACAGATAAAAATTGTTGAAACTTTTAGCTTTAAATTTCCAACAACATCGGAGTTTGAATCAAACACCGGTACTGTAAAATTAAAATCATTAAACAAGTGTACTTTGTTCATTTAAAGTTACATCCAACTAAAATAAGTTTTCCATTATAACAAATTTTTAAGTAAGAAAAAAACAATGTACAGAATTGAGCGTGACTTGAATATCGCACTATAATGTCTAATTTATATATTTTCAGATTTTATAACTTATTGAAAACAAATTCTTGTAGTGATTGTGTGACTGCTGTTGTTGACTAAAAATTAAATTCAACATATCCACATCGAGCTCTGTTTTCAGTCCCAAAATACCGTTATCTCCAAATCTACAAACTAAAACATCAGCATGCTCAAAATCTGCAAATAGGTTTTCTCTTAGAATTCTTGTAAAGTATGCCATTTAAAATTTAAATCAATTTTCATTACAAAAATAAGTTTCACCCCAAATTTCCACACAAGATCGACATACGGATTAAACAAGGTCGGATTGTTAACTCAAAATTTAATTAAAAATTCACTGCTCAACACACTTCAAAATCAGTAATTCGATATTGGCACAAAAATCACCATTAGTACAGGTAAATATTGCACAACATAATTGAAAAATTCCGGATATTTACTTGCATTTAGTGAATTGTATGATAAATGTAAATTTAATATTTTTAATATCAGAAAAGCACCAAAAATTCGAATTGACTCATAATGACCAACTCGAATTTAAATTGTAACAGCACGTAATGTTAAGGTCATTTCACAGTCACACTTGAGTACAAACTTATAAAACTAACATAAGCAACCATGGTAAAAATTAAAAAATAATTTTGCAATGCATGTTAAACGTATTTAACAAATTAAATGTAATTTATTAACGTAAAGCAAATCGTGATTAAAATAAAAATTTTCAACATGTGGAAAAGTTTCTCACGATTTATTTTAAAATTAACTATCTTTCAGTTGCACTTCAAGTGGATTACGAACATTCGACAATCTAGCCGAAATTTTCAAAAGATAACAAATTGCACTGCTTTAATTATTCATTAGTGAAAGAATCAACAAAAACGGATGGGTTTACCTTAGAAAAATCACACTCCGTAATAAAATTTTATTAAAAATTAATGACTCAAAAAATTGCAATACTTGAAAATTGTCATTAAAAATTAATGACTCAAAAAATTGCAATACTTGAAAATTGTCATTAAAGATGTACATATCAAATTTTTGCAAATACTGTAAATAATAACAAAGCAAATCTGTAACAGAAGTTTAGGAAAAAGCCATCTAACTTAAGGTAGTGCTATTCAAATGTTAACTTTAAAATTGTAACACCGCAACGTCAACGCGCGTTGATGTTGCAGAAAATGAACTTTTAGTGACTTTAGAAAACTGCATAGAGAATTGTAAATTTTTAACATCAAAATATCAGTAAATTTCACACAAAAATGTTGTTGCGTGAAATTAAATTCAAGCAAGCATTGGCAAAACAATTTCCAACGCAATCTTAATACATTAATTTCCCGATTTCAAATTCATTTTATCAATGAAGCACTGGGATGAAAATTTCTTTTGTACTTATACTCATTAAAAAAGTATGATTTTAAAGTACAATCTAAATTTTCTCACTTGTAGTTAAATCCAACAAAAGTAATTTTTTATGCATTACAATACAAGCAAATTCTTCATGTAATACGCAATGAACAGATTGAACGATACTTTAAAATTAAAAATTTAATGAGACACGTATTCAATCTACGGAGAGTTTAACATTAAAAAACCTAATAAAATTTAATTAAAAATTCGTTGCTCAACATATTTCAAAACTTAAAAATCAGTATTGACACAATAGTCAACAATTTAAACTGCAAGACTTAATCGTTAACTTTTCTTAGACCGCCATCAGCACAAAATATCACTAGCACCAGTGATAAATATTACAAATTGGTTTGACGTGCGTGATCTCAAAATGTTACATTTCAGCGACATCCAAAATCTAACAAATTACGGAGTATAATTTATAAATTATACACAACCAAGTTAAACTTACAACAGTGTAAAATAATAAAAACAAACATCCGTTGTTTTTCGTATCCAAATGACAAAAATTACTCCAATATTTTGATTAACAAATTTCTAATGTTAACTATTTTAACAACTTTTAGAACAGCTTACAAATACATTAATTCTGCAAAAAAATCACCATTACAACAGCATGTAACACGCAAATAAATTTTCCTATTTAAAATTTAGCATTAAGTCGAGTTTATTTAAAAGCCACCAAAAAATTAAAAATATCAACATTCATTGGTTGCTCAGCACATTTAAAAACCTGTAATTGGAAATTCTCACAAAAATCAAAAATTTTTAAATGACAAAAACTCAACGTTAATTTTTCTTATACTGTATCGCTAATAGCGCAAAATATCAACTCATTCCAGCGATAAAGACGTATCTGCAAATATTTTCGAAATTTATCGCGAAAACTTTAAAACCTATTTCAAAACAAGAGACAGAGTAAATTAATTTAAAAAGTTTCACTTAAACCAGTTCACTAGACACACAAAAATATTTAGGATTTATCATATTTCGAACTACAAAAATTAGTTAAATTCACGTAATCAACAAAAAATCACCAAAAATTCGAATTAATACGACAACATTTTTTTTTAAATGTTAACAAATTAGTGTAAATTACGTTAGTGATTAAATTCAAAATCTTCAGATATTTAACGTAAGTAAAAATTAAAGCAAAAAAGGCGTGAATTGTAAAGAAAATTTTTTAACTTCTGGAAAACAAATTTCGTGCAGTAATAACTGCAAGAAACTATGTTAACAGTATGAGTTAAATTTAACATTTAAGACTAATAAGCTTCAATCCTAATACAATAATTAGAATTTTATGTACGGTACAAAAATTTTAAAAACACCTAGGTATCAAGAATAAATTTTACAGAAACTCTAACAAATAATTTTAGATTTTGTTATTTGTGGAAATAAAAAATTTTCATGTTACAAAAATTAAAGTCAAATTTTGGTAACACGTCGTTCATATTGCAACGCATTACGTAGAAACAAGACTAAAAACATGGTATACAAAATTCGATAAATTTTTTCACTACGCATAAGAATCATCGCAATGGTCAAAAATTCGAACCCGCCATTTTGAATCATTCAAACTGGAGCGTTCGAATTTTTATTTTTCAAAAATTCAATAAAAATTCAATAAAAATTCTTATAATTCTAATAACGTTGATGTTGGCGTGATAAATAAACCTATTTTCAATTGATTCTTATGAGGGGTTCTTTTCGAAATGTGATTCTCCGCATCAGGTTTACGACAACGATCCATGGCTTCACGATTCAGATTGTGCCTCGCTTTCGTCATCTTCGTTGCTGGGTTACGTAAGATGAAGATACTGACATCTGTGGAGAGTATTCATAGTTGGAACTTATTATAATACATTAACTAATTTTTGTTAAATTATCTTATTTAAGTTACAATTTTTCACACACGTTAAAGCATTATTAAATTCACTAAAAGATGCATTTGAGGTTAATTTTATCATCTCGTTCATTATTTAATGAAATATCTAAACCACAACTGGTATACACGGAGTTTAATCAAAAAATTTAGTTTTTACTAAATTACCATACTAAATAAAACTTAATAAACCGCTTAAAGTTAATTTACTGTCTGTCAAATAACTACTCACGATTTTTTAAACCACTTACTAAAAATTACTAAAAATCTGAGAGTAGTCAGACAAAAATTTTGCGAAGTACGAACTAAACGACGTGTTAACTACTCGCCAACATAATCGCTATTACTTATTTTTTTACAATTGAAATACCAAAGTCAAATCAAATCTAAGTTACAATCGATCACAATGTCACTAGTAAATATCCAAACATGTTGTTTTAACAACATTTTTTGTAAATACCCAACATTTTTCACATTATACAAGTAAGTCAGCAGCAAACTACTGTAGTTATTTAAATTAAATGATTAAATTATAGTATTAAAGTTATTGTTCCTACAACGTCTAAAAATTACTTCAACCAAGAAATTTTCCCTAAAGTAGGATTTAGCTCAAAATGGCAAGTTTGACACAACTTTGTATAACTCGAACAAATTTTTATTTTACAATTCTGCAGTACTACTACTGTTTTAGAACTAAATGTGAAAAATATCATTTAGATTAGAGCATGACAGGGGTCCCGCCCGAAACCGGGCGGGGACCTCCCCGACCGCCCCGAATCATTTTCAGGCGGGGACGGAGGACTAGAGAGTCCCCGAATCCCCGGTATTCCCCTACTCCCCGCAATTTTCTAAACCCCCGAACGTCCCCGCAATCCCCGGTTAACATTTGACTTCCCCGAAAAGATTAATTTTAATAAGAAATTTTCTAATCAAATCTAAAAGTCTAACAATCCTCAATTGATTACTGTTTATTAATTCGATTGAATTCTGATTTTGTTCAGAAAAACAAAATTTTCATTTAAAACTAAGTTTTTTAACCTATTTACAAATTTCGGGGAGGGTGGGGAAATTCGGGGTCACGGGGAAATTCGGGGTCACGGGGAAATTCGGGATTCCCGGGGACTATCGGGGAATCAACCTAATTTAGCTTCTTTCGGGGATTTCGGGCGGTACGGTCGGGGGGAAGGCAACTGACTCGGGGAACGGTCGGGGTCGGGGAGCAAATTTGGCAATTTGTCATGCTCTAATTTAGATGAACTTCAAGTGGATTACTTACAAACTTTTCATAACTTTGAACAAATTACTCTACCCTAAAAGTAACAACTCATTTTGGGATTGCAAATAGTAAAACCCTTAAAACACAATTAAATTCTGTAAGCTTTTGCTTTAAACAAAATATTTTACATCCGTAACTTACGTTCTTTGGCAAAATGAGCTGTTAACATTTAAATACATTTTTGAGGCTCTGATTTTCTAACTTTCTTTAGCACGGGCAAAAATTGACAACGACGTCATAAAGCGTTGAAAATCATTGCCCAGTTGCCTTAAATAAATTTGTTACAATCCAAAAAAACAAAGCTAATAAAAATTCACTTTGATATTCCTTCTATCATGATATTCAGAAAATAGCAACGTCGCGTTACCCAGTATGTGAAATAGGAAAAATTGCAAAGTTGACTCATTGCAGAATTTGCGGATTTCACTCAACGGTAACTTTGTACTTAAATTTCAATATCGAGTTAATGCCTAAAAATTTAACATTTCAACCGAGCTGCTATTAAGCAGCTGGGGGAAAATGCTTCACTATGATGATTTCCCATTAATGTGGACCAACAAAACACCGGAATCACGGTTTTAATATTTAAATACATTTTCGCACAGTTTGAAAAAAGTCATTTTGTACTAAAATTTAATAAGCTCTCTTGTGTTAAACCATCCGTTTGATCTTGTGGGTGGTTGCAAAAATTATTTCATCAAAAATTCAATTGCTTAACAAATTTTAAAACCTGTACTTCAGTATTTACACAAAAATCAAAAATTTTAGTCATAAAATTCAATTATGACTTTTCTTATATCGCCAACATCGCAAAATTTTCTAGCGATTAATACAGTACCACAAATTTCTTTGACAATTAATTCAAATGAAATTTAACATTTCACACAGTTTTAATTTCTAATGTGGTTAATGTTACTTACATTTAAACAAAAATGCAAAAAAAAAACTACCTGATGTGTCAAAATTTCTACCATTAGCAATTTTAATAACACCTAAAATATTTTTCAAATGGATTGCAAATAGATGACCTACAAACCTTTAATAAAAATTTTAAGCTTTCTTCACAAATAATAATCCTAAACATTTACTAAAATATAAAATGGGTTTTTTTGGTGAAAAAAAGTTTCAAATGCAATTTTTTCTCTCTTTATTGCCTACTGTGCCATGCACAGAATTAATTTTATATAAAATAATTTCTCGTAGGTTCAAAGCAAAATTATACTGCTGACTGAGTGTGAATTGTCAACATTGAAACTGAAATGCAGATATGCTGTAACAATAATTCCGAGTCCACCGTTTAAAACTTTAAATCTCCAAATTCAAAATAAATCCTTTATATCATCGAAATCGCTATTACTGTACCATACAATTAAAATTTAGCGAGTTATGTCCACAAATCGAAAATTTATAAGTTAAGGAACTGAAAAAATTAATGCATTATTTAGTCACGAAATTGCAAAAAAATGACACAATCGCATCTCAAAGATGCAAAATCCGACTAAAATAATTTTTTATATGCAGTATTTCGCTACAGCGCAAATTTGTCAGTAATAAGCTTTCAACGTTGTTTTGGTTTTGCTTAACAGTGTGAAAACAGTTTTGGAATAAAATTTAGTTGAAAATTGATTGCTCAACAAATTTCAAAAACCTGTATTGCAGTTTCGGCATAAAAATCAAAATTTTAAGTTACAAAATTTAACTTTAGATTTTCGTATACAGCCATCAATACATAATATTAATACCGTATTCACCAGCGATAAATATTATGTTACTTTGATGATGATTGATCTAGAGACAAGTCGACAACGTCCAATTGAAAAAGTAGAAATTTTTACGTAGTGTAATGTAGCATTTAATTTCGTCTACTCTAAATATTGGTCACACTTCCATTTTGTATTAATAACCCAACACTTGCTACCAATACGCGAAAATAAAATTTAAAACTTCGTTAGAATTGTTGTTTCCTTCAGTAACGGGAATTTTTTATAAATAGATTATATTTAAATTTATTTTTATTTTGGTATCTTTATGACTTGTAACATTGCTTGTCATTAAAAAAAATACACTGAGCACTGAACACTTTTGAAAACTGCAGTATCAGAAAATAAGATATCTTCTGCAACTCTCAAAAGAACCTACATTATAATCTAATATTGGCATAACACATTAACACATAATTTTTCAATTACAGTATTTGGGAAAAAAGCGTATTTCAGTGGACGTCGCACAGAACTTGTCTATTGTCACAAATCTTACTCACGAAATTACTCATTTAAATTAATTCACTGAGTAAATTTGTAATACTGTACTCAAGGTTATAAAATTAACATTTGTTTTACTGCAATCTCCGTATCCAAGTTAACCGAGTAAATTCATCAAAAAATAACATTTCAACAAGTAAATACACAAGCACACACTTAAAATACATGTATTCTTGACGTTCAACAAGCAGGATTTCTTATATTTAAACCACAAAGATACTTGAATGACTTACACAAATTAAAACACGTACACCGATTTTACCATATTCAAATTAAATGAATGAGTTGACGGTAGTTTAACCATTAACTCGCGAAGGTTTTCACGTAAAATTCTTCCACTTTTAGACAAAATTTTACCATTATTGTAATTCTGCAGAGTCACTTTAAGACATATTTGTACAATACAAAAAAGAAACCTACGTACTCAAAATTCAAAATTTTCACGTTGTATTAAGATCCACGTTCTTTGATTTTAGAAATAAATCTTGCACAAATTTGCCCATAAAATTCTAACAGCGACCATTTAAATATAGCGGACGAAATACAGCGTTTACTTTCACACAAAAAAATTGCGAAGATTGCGAAATTCGTGTAGTTTTGCGTGAAAACAATCGCTCACTTCATTTTCGCAAGGAAAAAAAATCCCTTTGAAGAAATGGAAAATAAGAATATTTTAAATATAATTTTAATTTTACAAATACAATATAAATAAATTTTATCATTCAACCTTCAATTTAATCCTAATAAGTAATACATCAAAGACATTTTAAACATTCACTTTGGTATAAATTCCCACCAGATCATATATCCAATAAACAACAAGTTAATAACTCAAGCAACTTTCTAAATAAACACAAATTTGTTTACTTTACCCACCATAAAAATTCTGATTTGTGTCTGCCGTTGATGTGAAAGATGAAATCCGAAATCTAATATTGGCAAAAAAAAATTTCGTTGTATACAGGGGGTCCCCCATTTACGTAAACAATGGTAAATTCATTATAATTTTAGCTATTTACTCAAACCGCTAAACTTACATTAATGGCTTACGTATCTACTAATTTGCGTAACTCGGGGACCCCCTGTATACTAGACCAAACCGCAAGCAATAAAAAAATCTCACTTGGTGTAAAATTTAAATTAAAATTTTGATTCCATTAAAAAATCACGGTTCTGAAATTTCTTCAAAACGAATTATTAACCCCAATACTTAACACTAACTTTTTAAAATGTGAATTTAGTAGTGCAAACTTTTTAATAATTGTATTATCAAAAAATCAGTAAAATTAACAAAATATCTAGTTGCGTGAAATTAAATTTAATTGCCCAAAACTAAATTATTTTCTTTTGGTAAATTACAATACTACCAAATTTGCTACTCAGTGCAAGTATATTAATTTTATATACGCTTAAATGGTTAAAAGTAAAAATTTTCAAAATTATAAATTTTAATTTCTATTCAATGGATCTTTCAATAATAAATTTTAAATATTTAAAATTTATGTATTAAATAGCTAACAGTAAATTCCGTTTTTAAAGTAAAAATTTCAAAACCTGCAATCCACTGTTCTAAAAATCAAAATCACAAATTCAATGGTAACTTTTCTTACATCGCTAACAACGCAAAACTTGAATGTGCACTGCATAAATTAATAATCAATATTATTTTTGACGAAATTTATACATAAAACTGCTGTAATAGCATTGGATCCTCAACAGACAATATTTTCACAGTTTTTACAATTGAAACTCCAAAACGAACAAATTAAAAAGGTAATTTTTTATTTGTTACATCGCTTCAAACTGAGCAATGGAAATTTTCTAACTTTTTTGACTAATGCAATTTCAAGAAATCAGAAAATTAACAACAGACACTTCCACAGATTTTTAAATTAAACAACTTTTCCCATCTGCTAAATTACACATGTAACAGACATTATACGGTTAACATAATATATTGAAAGAATTACATTTTAACCAAATTAGTACAAAAGCGTTCTTAAAAATTGTCCATTCTATCTAATATATTCACATCGCAAACTATGAAAATTACATTAGCATTTTTTGCCATTGAAATAATCGCAAATTAATTTCAAACATCACGTGCGAATTGTGTAAGAAAACTCTGCCGTTACAATTTTGCAGAAGAACTAAAGGTACATTTTAAACTTAATGAAATCTTGTCACGTGTTCACATACATGAAAAAATGTACAAATTTGTGATCAACGGGTTTTTGGTGCTTATGTGAACTGCGAGACCATTCAATGGATATGAATCACAATAATCATAAATAGCGTAAAATAAGTAAAATTCAGTTATCAAACTATAATTCCTGGAATATTTTAGTGTATTAAATTGTTTTTTTTAGTCGTACAACTCATTAAGATACCTAAGTCTCACGAAGTTATCTCATCGAAGTTTTATTTTAACCGATTTACTAAATATTTTTTTCAAAACAGTCCAAACTTTATGCATAGCATGTAAAAGGGGAAGTAGTGACACTTCGTAGTTGCATGGTTGCCACCGGTGGTGGCGCCACTGCAGATTTTTCCTCAGTACCGAATACGATTTGTTTTATTATTACGGTTTTTGCAATAATAAGTGGCAATTTGTTACAATTTTTGCAATAGACTGATGTAAAATTGTGTTCAGTTTGCTTAACTACTCAAATCTTTTGAGTAATAGTGAAAATAATTACGGTTT
>JAQIWS010001493.1:0-11123 GCA_034696085.1 Stigmatogaster subterranea | reverse complement strand
AATTCATATTTCCATCACTTTAATTTTTGCGTAGGCCTCCCAGGTACAAGCGGTTCACCTGGCTATCCAGGTGCTGCAGGACCGAAAGGAGAACCTGGGCCAAAAGGTAACCCTGGAATTGCGATCCCAGGATCGAGAGGAATGGATGGTAGTCCTGGCTTAGATGGCGTCCCAGGACAAAAAGGCGAGCGTGGATCTACTGGACCGGATGGTACGTACACGAGATATTTTTTAATTGAATGTAAATTAAAAGATTTTGCTAACAGGCGAGCCAGGAGATTCTCGAGATGGAATTCCAGGACGTCAAGGAGCTACAGGAGCAAAAGGAGAAAGTGGACGTGATGGTACTCCTGGAAGATCTGGCTATCCTGGAGGCAAAGGAAACAAGGGTATTTGTTAAAAATTTCACCATTCTGCTGATTCAATGAACATTAATTTTATTGTTGCTGCTGCAGGGGATAGAGGTGGAACTTGTCTTTCGTGCGTTCCTGGATTGAAAGGAGAAAAGGGTGAACGTGGAAATGACGGTGGTCCGGGAGCTCAAGGACTTCGAGGTAGCTCTGGTTCACCCGGGTTGCCTGGACCACAAGGAGACGATGGACAACCAGGTGTTGCGGGACCTCCTGGAAAAGAGGTTAATTATATTGGTAACGCATGAAATTTTTTTATATTGAGCAGTTTATGTTTTATAGGGACTTCCAGGTCGTCCCGGAATAAACGGTGCAAAAGGCTCAAAGGGAGAGGTTGCCGTAATACCGGATGTACATGTTAGAGGACCAAAAGGTAATCTGTTTAATTATTCATAATTATTAGATATTGAAGTTATTGAATAATTTCTTATAGGCGATAAAGGAGACGCTGGCCTACCTGGCATTAACGGCCGTCCTGGTCCAGCTGGACTCGATGGAGCTTCCGGTCCAGTTGGACCTCCCGGGCTTGCAGGTCTAAAGGGTAATGCGGTGAGTAATAAAATTAAAATGTTAATAATACATGCCATTGATTTCTTTCATTAAAATTATTATTATTATCTTTATTTTTAGGGATTTCCTGGACAACCAGGCCGTCCTGGAGCACCGGGACAGAAAGGTTTACCAGGCTTCGGGCAGCCTGGATCTCCAGGTTTGCAAGGAGAACGTGGGTCTCCGGGGCGAGATGGAAGGCCTGGAGTACCTGGAACTAAAGGAGATAAAGGTTAGAAAGTTGAAAAGTACTGGAATTTAAAAGTTTCATTTTGTTGAATTGTTTTGTTTTTGTTTCACAGCTGACTTAGCTGGCGTTGTAATCAAAGGAATTAAGGGCGCGGCTGGTTTCCCAGGAAGACCAGGAGAACCAGGTTTGAGAGGACTACAGGGTGAAAAAGGGCTTCCTGGAAGATCTGGATTAGACGGAATTCCTGGTACTAAAGGAGACCCTGGGCTAAGTGGAAATCCAGGTTTACCAGGACAGAGGGGTGAGACAAATATTTTATCCGCTAAATTAATTATACTAAAAAAAATCTTTTATTAACTTCTGTAGGTTTAACTGGACCGAGAGGTGATAAAGGAGAAGCTGGGTTCCCAGGTGGAAGAGGCGATCCAGGCGCGAAAGGAATTGATGGATTACCAGGAACTCCAGGATTGCAGGGTAATTATATTAACAATGCGAGATCATTACGTAATGTAACGACTGCTTCAATGTCGACTATATTTTGCGTCGATGACCATCGATTACAAAATAATTTCTAAAAAATACATTTTTTTGTTTTTGGTTAATTTTGTTTTTAAATAGAATATTTAAACCAAATGTAAAAAAAGTTATGTAATTAATTAGGTGCGAGAGGCGAATCAGGCTTACCCGGCATTGGTCAACCTGGTCCTGCAGGTCTTGCTGGTCGTCCAGGTGGCAAAGGTGAAGCTGGAATATCTGGCAAACCTGGTCTTCAAGGTGAGCGAGGTTTGCCTGGCTTCCCTGGACCCACTGGAGAAGTTGGCAGCTCTGGATTACCCGGATTACATGGAGCAAAAGGCGAAAAAGGGGATCGTGCACGCGATGGATTACCTGGACCTCAAGGACCTGCCGGGAGCCCCGGCAGAGATGGCAGCAAAGGAGAGGCCGGCTTGTCCGGAAATCCTGGGCGCAATGGTGCTCCGGGCCTTCAGGGCCTAAAGGGTGAAGCTGGGGTTCCAGGTTTTCCTGGAGCAAAGGGAATTGATGGTATACCAGGACAACCGGGAGCCGCTGGTTTACCTGGTTTAGATGGAATACCAAGCGCAAAAGGTACAATAAATTTTTTTAAAGAAGTTAAATCGAAATTAAACAAACTGCATTTCTTTTTTCCATCTATAGGAGAAAGGGGAAATGATGGTCAACGTGGTTTACCTGGAGCTAGAGGTGACCCAGGAGCAGCTGGATTACCTGGTTTATCTGGGCAGAAGGGAGCAGTGGGTGCTGCTGGAGCACCTGGAATTGCTGGTTTTCCTGGAGGACCAGGTTAATTTTCTCAAACTTTTGCCTTGTAATTTTTTTCACTAATTTAAATACATTAAATGAAAAGGTGCCAAGGGTGAAGCAGGCATAAACGGATATCCCGGACAAAAAGGTGAACCAGGCGCAGCAGCAGACAGGGGACAAAAAGGAGAAGGAGGTCTACCTGGATTACCTGGTGCTCAAGGCCGCCCCGGATCTCAAGGGGCCCCCGGCGCTCCTGGATTTAAAGGAGAAGCCGGACTTCCTGGAATAGGAAGACCTGGAGCAACAGGACCAATCGGTGAAAGAGGAGTAGAAGGTGCTCCTGGAGGCCCTGGCAGACCTGGAGAGCAGGGATCACCAGGTACTCCTGGATATCCTGGAGCAAAAGGTTCACCTGTACGTAAAAATGACTGAACCATTAATTATCTTGATATTATGGGTGCCATCAGTATTTTCTTATGAGAGAGGCTAACAAGCAAGAATTTAATTTTTTTTAATATTAAATTTTATTGACTGAAATTTTCAGCAATTCTTTTCTAGCAGCATTTTTTAAAATTATATAGCTACGTCGGAATTTTGGTAAAAGTGTACGGTATTACTCTCAGTTTTTTCCAAAATTTCAAAGGGATGCACCCATATTTCAGAATAGAACAGAATTAAATTTGATTAAGATTAATTGATATTTGAAAAATATAGGGTCTTCCTGGAGCAGCCGGCGGGCCGGGCGGTCCTGGACAGAATGGATTTCCCGGTGCTAAAGGTAATAAAAATTGAAATAAAGTGAAGTGAACTATAAAGGAAATTAAATTTCTTGTAATTCAGGTGATAGAGGCGTGGATGGTTTACCTGGAACACCCGGTAGAAAAGGAGAGGCAGGACCCGCTGGATTGTCAGGCTCACCTGGTTTTAAAGGAGAAGCCGGGTTGGCTGGTGCACCTGGACTGCCTGGTGTGGATGGACAGAGAGGAGATAAAGGAGAAGCCGGCATACCTGGAATATGTAAGCTATTCGTTGTACAATTTAAATTTTCCAAAATATTCTTTAATTGTGTGGTGATATTTGTTAAGCACGACCTGGAGTTCAAGGAGCAAAAGGTGATCCTGGTTACGGGGGTCAACCAGGACAGAGTGGCGCCAAAGGCACAGCAGGTTATCCAGGAACATCGGGATCTGCTGGTGAGAAGGATATTTAATTAACATAAAAATTGGTCTTTTGTGCAATTATTGAAAATATAATTGGTTCTCAGGTGCAAAAGGCGATCCTGGTTTACCTGGTTTGGACTGTTCTCCGTCACCTGCTGGTCAACCAGGTAAGAATAGTTACCGGTAATTAAAATTTGCTTGCTGCTTGTATTTGGTTATAAATAACATTGCTATATGCTTTTCTGGAGATTGAACTTGAGGTGAGCGTAAAAGTTGTGTAAGACTGTGAAATATTTGCAATAGTTTGCAATTGTTTTTTAATTTTTTAATTTTGTTTCGTAGGCGACCGAGGTCCTGCAGGTCCTCAAGGACCATCTGGAGCTCCCGGTTATGCTGAGAAAGGTACTGCGGGTATACCCGGTCGCGCTGGAAGAGATGGCGATAGAGGAGGACCAGGAGCTAAAGGTAAAAAGAAATAATGTGTCAGTTCAAATTTTATTTAAAATTTCTTTTCTTTATTTGCAGGTGATGCCGGCATTCCTGGTTTAGCTGGCTCGCCTGGTCGCCCAGGTGAGGCCGGACGACCTGGTCTTCAAGGTGAAAAGGGTACAGCCGGATTTCCAGGTAATTCGGGAAGCCCTGGACGCGATGGCTTTCCTGGGACCAAAGGTGAAAGTGGTTTACCTGGCTTGCCTGGCGGTAAAGGTGATAGTGGTGCATCCGGTGCACCAGGTCTCCCGGGACCAGCTGGAGAACCCGGAATTCCTGGTCAGTAGTACTAAAATTTTACATACCATGTAGATATTAATTAATTCTGCGTAGGTCGCGACGGTGCACCTGGTGGCCCAGGTTCCAAAGGTGACAGAGGAAGCGCTGGCATTCCCGGTACGTCGGGATCGCCTGGTGGTAAAGGTGAAAGAGGATTTGACGGCACTCCCGGTGCTTCTGGTGCACCAGGACTTCCAGGACAAGCTGTACGTTTTTATTTTCGTCAGATTATTTTTTAATTAGTTAATAAAAATTTCTTTTTTCATTAACAGGGAGCAAAGGGAGAACGAGGACCAGCTGCTTATCCTCAGCCTGGTCCAAAAGGTAATAAAGGTGCTGCAGGTCAATCTGGACTACCTGGTCCCCAAGGGCCACCCGGGCTCGATGGACTGCCATGTCTGCCAGGTATTAAAACTTGTATTTGAACTTTGTAGATATTCCGACTAATTGTCAAAAAATATAGGTGTCAAAGGCGAAAGGGGATTGCCTGGTAAAGATGGCCTTTTTGGAGCTCCAGGACCACAGGGCAGCAAAGGAGACCGAGGTCTCGATGGACTTCCGGGTCAACGAGGGCAATCTGGTAAAACTTAATTTTTTTTCATTTAAATTTACAGTTTATTATTACGACTGAGATATATTTTTTTCCCAGGTAACCCCGGTGGTCCAGGACATCCTGGTGCTCCGGGTCCAGCCGGAAGTAGTTACTTGACTGGGATTTTATTGGTCCGTCACAGTCAGTCTGTTGAAGTACCAGTATGTCCACGTGGACACGTCAAAATGTGGGAGGGATACAGTCTCCTTTACATCGAAGGAAACGAGAAATCGCACAACCAAGATTTAGGTTTGTTTATTTCTCTAAGCACATGCCTATACTCGTACATCATAACTTACACTATTTTTTTTCTGACTCTAGGCTTCGCCGGTTCGTGCGTGAGACGCTTTAATACCATGCCATTTGTATTTTGTGATTTTAACAACGTGTGCAACTACGCTTCACGCAATGACAAATCCTTCTGGCTTTCAACCAATGCTCCAATTCCAATGATGCCAGTTTCCGAAGTCGCTATTCGACCTTACATCAGTCGTTGCGTCGTCTGTGAGGCGCCCGCGAACGTCATTGCCGTGCACAGTCAATCGACTAACGTTCCCCCGTGCCCAGGGGGTTGGACAGCATTGTGGATGGGATTCAGTTTTGCTATGGTAATAACAATTTTGAAAGTCGAAATTTAATTCCAACTGTTGGTTAATAATTTTTCGTGTGGTAAAATTTATTTCTCCAGCATACTGCTGCCGGTGCTGAAGGTGGTGGTCAATCTTTGTCCAGTCCTGGATCGTGTCTCGAAGATTTCCGCGCCACTCCTTTCATCGAGTGCAATGGTGCCCGGGGTTCTTGTCACTACTACGCCAACAAGTACAGTTTCTGGCTTACCACGATTGATCCAGATAAGATGTTTGCGAGACCGGAAAGTGACACTCTCAAAGCAGGCAACCAGCGTTCTCGTGTGAGTCGGTGCCAAGTGTGCATTAAGGACACCACCAACGTGGATCCTTACGTCCGAATTCACTAACGGATGCCGCTTAATTCATTGAACTCTAAGAGTGTGGATCAAAATGGCAGTAGATCGATTTACTTTCTTTCGATTTAAACAAAAAAAATTATAAAAAAAATTTAAAAAAAAGGTTGATCATCTTGTGATAACCAATTTTTTTTTCTGAGGAAAATTGTAAATTAAAAAGATTTTAGAAACAGTTAAGGTTTGTATTTTATATTTTGACGCAAAGCTAGATAATCTTTAATTCAACGAAGGTTATACTAGAAATATATTTGCAATGACAATGTTAAATTAAAAAAAGGAAAAAAATAAAAAGCAAACCTTACAATATTTCTCAAAAGCCTAGATGATGGAACTAAGCTGAAAACTGAATTCCTCTGGTGCTATACTTAAAAATATTTTTATTTCAAGACGCAATTATGCTCTAAGCATTTCTGGGGGAAAAAATTTTACAATTTTCTTTTAAAATATGATTCTTTATTTCTCTTCGTTTTTAAATAATATTTTTTTTATAGACGATTGTAGAGACAAACCGAACTTAATATTTGTTTAATATTTTATTAAAATTTGTGTTCATGCAATATAAGGATTTTCAAATAGCTATTCAAAATAGCTCGACTAAATGATTTGCATATTTGCTAATTAATGTTTTTGGTGTTGTTTATTTTTTTTACACTTCTAAATCACTGCCGCATTGGTTGAAACATGGAACAACTGGAGTGACGTTTTGAACTACGTTTTTATTATTCATTTATTATGTAACACGATTCTTGTTATAAAATTCGTATTTAGATTTTAGCAAGAAAAAAAAAATAAGTTTTTGTTTCATCACTGCCAAAATGTTATTTTTATTTTGTATTTGTTGTATTTTACTAATGTTTCATATTTTTTCTTTCCTTTTTATTTCTCCTTGTAAAATACTCTGCTTTTCCTTTTAGTTTCAAAGTGCAATTTTTTGTCCGCCATTAAATTCTTGGTGCAGACGAAATTATATTCAAATTAAAAAAAAATTTAAAAATATATTAAAAAAATATAAAAAAAAATAAATCTTTTATTGTTATTCCTTTTGTCCTGTCCGCCGATAAGTAAATTATAATCCTTGTCATTTTCTCTTGGACGAGTGTCAATCCAAAGATGAAATAAAGACGTTAAAAGACGACACTTATCGTTGAAGAAAAGTAAAATATTGTTCCCAAAAAACGACGAAGGAGTTAAAGAAAAATTAATACTAAAAAATACTGAAATATTGTTGTATACTTTGCAGTAGAAATAATTATTTTCATGTTAAACAGCTACAAACATTTATTAAAAGATTATTATGATTTTAATAATTCTATTAGGATTGTGCGAAATTTTTTCTTTTCCTTTGGAAAAACCGCAGAATAAATGTAATGTTGGTGTTCAGCACTGTGTCGGGATTTTAAATGTTCCAAGGCGATAGAACAGGAAAATTCTGGAAATATTCCAGTTTTTCAGATAATTATACCAATTTTAAAATTTAAAACAACTTTATCAATTTTTATTACAAAAATATTTCAAGAATAAATAATACAATAATTTATTACTACACATCATTAACAACTAATTAATAATAAATACTTATGCTTTATGCTTATAATAAATGCAGTATTTAAAAAATTAATAAATATGATACTCAAAAAACATGGATGATTTAAATTCTCATTGGGAAATAGTAGAAAAATTAAATCTTTGTAGCAAATCTTTTGAATCCTAAAAAAATTTGATCAGTAGATTTAAGTACAATTAGAGCTGAACTTGGTTTCTCGACTGAATATCGTTGTCGATTCCTTCGTCCACACTAACATCTAATAAATCTTCCGCGGGTGACGTAGATGTTGCCAAGGAAGTAGACGCGGTTGCGTAATCGCTAGGAATATCAATAACGGCGACCGAGCTCCTCGTTCGCTTTTGAGCAGCGCGTTCGAGTTGGCGGCAGAAAAGATTTCGGCGCGTTGCTAAGTTCACGAGACTGCTGCGTGCTTCAGTCGAGTCCGGGTTGAGCGTTCGCGTCATCTTAAGCGCGTTCGTCACGGAATTGTAGTTGGATTGTCCAAAAATAGTTGACATCACTTGCAGTCGGGAAGGAGCACTCAGACGTCTGCGGTTTCGATGAGATGCGAAATGAATTGATTCCAATTCTCCATCACTTTCGGTCATGACAGCGCCTAATTATTAAATACAAAAAAATATTCATTAAGTTCAATTATAAAATAATAAATCTTATTTAACCTAGAAAATTACTACACATACGCTTACCCGAATCCTGACTTCCCTTTCTGGAATTACACGCAAAAATAATACGATTTCCGTCAAACGACACTGTAGATGATCTCCGGGAATTATTCAAGGTTCGAAAAGGTTTAAACGGCGAAAAATCGAGTAGACTTATGGACACACTCACACGACGCGACGACGGTCGACCAACTCCAGAAGATGAACGCCAATTACAAAACGAAAATGGAAACACACAAAATTTGAGATGTTTACGAATAGATCTGTTAAATAGTCCGTAGACGATGGGATAAGTGGCTGACGACGTAAATAAAAGCCACAACGAAAATACGTTAAACCACCATGGAAACCATTCTGACATTTCACTCGCTTGTGCGAGTGACGTAACCAAAAATGGAAACGTGGTCATCATAAATACTCCCAACACGAAGCAAATCGTTCTTAAGCCTTTAACTGGAGATGAATATGCAAGCAGCCAACTCGGTTTGCGTGGCAGAGAAAACCGCCAAGAGGAAGAGTGACGGACGACTCGACGTTGAGGAGATTCTAATGAACTTCCCGCATCTCCATCTGGACCCACAGTACCCACATGGATTTTACGACACTTAGTTCGTACCACTTGAAAGATAAAATAATAGCAAACGACCATCGTCACGAAAGGCAACAACACGCTGGTACATAAAACAAACGCCGTGTAGCTGATTCGATCACTCCAATCTACGAAACAAGCACCTTCGATCGACTGATAACGAAATCTAAAGTAGAAAATGAGTTAATTGAACCAAAAACAAAACAAATTAAATAAATATAAATTCAGGTAATTGACACCGAGGTTAACTTACTTTGACCATCCGAAGAGGGGAGGCAAAGCGCATGAAAACGCTAACAACCAAACAGTGAGCAGTAAAAGAGTCGAACGGGAGTTTGTGATGGTGATTGTGTAGAGTAATGGCCTCACAATGGCGTAATACCTGCGCAATCAAAAACATTTCAAAATGCCATAAAATTTTTTTACGTTTTTTATTTGCTTTCTTTTTTTACTATTTTTTTTTTTAATTTCGTTTTATTTCTTTCCTCTTTTTCAAATGTTAAGATTAATCGTTGAGGATATAAAGTGATTTGCTGTCATGGATACGAGTCAAGGTTGAATAAGAAAATAAATTATGGTTGGAGATTAAATTAATAAAAGTAATCTCAGTTTTTACTTGATTTGTGAGATTATTTTATTAAGTAAAGGTAATTTGAAATTTTTGTTATCTTTTTTTTATTTTTTAATGGTACCTGTCAATCGCGATGACGCCGATGTTAAGGGCACTGGCCGAAGTGACGAGGACGGTGAGGAAGGCGGTGAAATTGCACCAAAAAATCCCAAACATCCAATCTCCAAAAACGCAACTGACCACGATGAACGGGTAGACCAAAATGGATAAAATAAAATTGGACACTGTGAGACTGAAAACGAGTCTGAAAAATATGAAATAAAAGGAGAAAAAATTACATCGACTATATTTAGAAATAAATTACATCTTCCACATCCGCCTTTTGCCGTTGCTACGTCTTTAAACTAATTAATCGCAAAATTGCAATGCGAGCTATTTCGAGAATAGCAAACAGAAAACTGATTAACTCGAAAATTAAAAACATCTTGACTCGGATCGATGATAACCTAAGCGCGTTTTAATTACCTGTTGCTAGGAATTCGAAGTTGCTCCTTCTTCAAGAGACTGAAGAACACTAAGAAATTTCCAACGACTGACAACACGCAGATAACCAATAAACTCGTAACTTGTAATCCCAATTTCCACGACCACACCGATTCTTCATCTTCGTCGTCTTCCAACGAAGACAACGTGTTGGTGGATTCATTTTCAAATTGCCAATCCGTATCAGCTCCCGTCGTCATATCCCCGGCGAATAAATCAACATGAATGGATTAAAAAATTCAACATCGAAGAAAAAAAGCAATCAAATTGGCAGTGTAGTTAGCGTCCAACTGGCATCATCGAAATGAGCTGCTTTCAAATGCTGTACTAATAACAAACCGGCGACTATCTCACGTGATCACTTCATGGGTCAGCTGATAGCACAAAGCCCCGCTGAACTAACATTCTTACCCCACAAACCCCTCTTAAATAAAACACAGTCGATGACTTGCATTAAAATCAATATTCGATTACAAATTACAAAATACAAAAATTTTGTTCTAAAAAGATAATTTTTAAAAATAAGGTAAGAATAACATTTTTGTAGTACACGACATTATAAAAAAAATAATTTAAATATTGTAATAATAATATTATTTGATATTTATCAAAAGTTGAGCTTGTTTTTAGGAGTAGATGGAATATTTCTGCGTTGCCATGAGAAAAATTCCAGAATATTCGTCAACGAGCAACGCGTTAACGTCATAGTGAAATGAAGCAATCATTTAAATACAAAATGTCAAACCATCAAAACGGTCTTAATAGATTAATCTCCTCATTTTCTGACGCCAATATTCCTGCTGCAATCTCGTAAATTGTATAACTAACACCCGCCCCGTGAATAAGATGCAATCGTAAAAAAGAAATTAATCAAACGAATGACGTTTTTAAGAGACGTCCGTGAAATTTCCGCGTTTAAGGAAATTTCCTCAATTTAAGACACTATATGTCATTAATTTTTCTATTTGTACTCCATTATTTCTTCTTTCTAAAAAGATATAAAAGATATTTTTGTTAGTTCAAAAATGAGCAACTTGAAATTTTAGTTTCGGGTTTGCAAATTATAAACAAATGTTATTTAAAGATTGTGGAGACTGTAAATTAAATCAACGCGGATGTAAATGTAAAGTAAATGCAGAAGGAATTAAAAAAAAAAGATATCACGAGTGCGTGCATCGTTTGGTCAGCATTTAAAAATGGAACCAGTTTTCCGCGTTCATTCATAGCCTTTAAATTATTACACTCGTTATTCAAGG
>JAQIWS010001492.1:0-11130 GCA_034696085.1 Stigmatogaster subterranea | reverse complement strand
GAGTACATAATAAATGAATCAAATTTGAAGCAATTGAGGACTAAACTACAAGATTTACAAACATCTCAGGCCGTCACATTTGAGATGTTTTTACAACTTGTAGACAGCCACAATTGCATTTAACAACACTAATAATAACAATACTTGAAACCACTTAAAAAATTATTGTAATTATTAAATAATTATAACGGTAGAACAAATAGAACGGTATAAAAATCTCAATCACCTTTGAGATGTTTTTACTAGTTTTTACAAAATTGTTTTTTGATGTTGTCACACCAAACAATCACGGAGTAAAATTTCAGTAATATTAACAATATTATTTAAAGTAAACCACAAAATTAAAGGAAGGACAGTAAGTTTCTAATACACCGAGTCACACGTGTAAAAATATTTCAATATCTACAAGATTTACGAACATCTCAAGTCCGCCACACGCGAGATGTTTTTATCACTTGTAGATAATCATGAAAAGCAACTCAAAGTCAACAAATTTTCAATAAAAAGTAACATTCTGTAATATTTGCCGAAACAAAGCATCGGCAGTAAAATAAACTTCACAAACCGTCACAAAGGCTTACGGTTTGAAACATCTCAAACCGAACGTTTTGAGACGTTTTTACAAAATTACTGGTAAGATTTACCAAAATTACTGTTCAACATAAACCGTTGTTCGTACAACTTGTACTTCGTATAAAATAAATCGACTTAAAACAAATGTTTGAGCTGAACAAACTTTCGCTCGCACCACGTTGTTCTGATCTGCTCACGCCCAAATGCAAATGGCGGATAAGTTATACGCACTGCGCAGCCTTTGTTGCGCAGGTTTGAAACACGATCTGCGATTGGTTAAAACATGGGTGGAACAGATTTAAGTGATGTCATGAGTTAGTTGGTGCGTGGTACAGTGATACTGAAGCGATCCTAGTGGACAGTTACTTAAATTAACCAATGCGTAATAACGTTGATGAAACATTAATCTTTTTCAATTAAATTTTTTTCGTTTACAGTATAGAAAAACTGATTATTTTATATTGTCTGGTAAAGTTAAATTGTGACAACTAGCTGGCACCACGAGGTGAGGTGAAAAACAAGATGTCGGAAAAAAAAAGTATGACTCGATCCAAAAATTTTCTTGTAGGGAAAAAAAAAATTAGAATTTTCCTGTAAAGTCAAAAGAGAGAACAAACGACAAAAAATAAAAAGTTAAGAGGACAAAAAGAAAAGTTGCAACTTTCGGAAGAAAAAAGGTGGTAAGATAATCTTTAAAGAAAATATTTTGTTACATTAAAAACAAGAAATTTGTAAAAATCGTAACACCATTGTCAGCAGAAAATTTGTTTTTTCTAGGGTATAGGCTTTTGCAGTGAGAAAATGGTGCACTGTGGGATATTTAAGCCGCCATATTTGTGATCAAGCGGTCGTAAAAGCTTAATAAAAACATCAAATGTTGGTAAATTTTTGTTTTAATTGAAGATTTGCGCTTTCTGAGTGATGTCACCAAAATGCCACTGATGACCTTTGGTAGGCTTTTAAGAAATAGCGGCTTATGACACGGGTGGACCAGTAGATGAAATCACGGGTTCTGGTAATTTACTTTAACAGCATACTCATTTATAAATATTATAGTCATGCCAGTGTAAAATCATCGCTAGAACTGAAGATTTTCGTGAAGGAACCACTTTCGTGCCCATTTTCCTTCCCAACCTTGAAAAAATGGACTCTCAATGAACCCATAACCCCCAGATCGTTTCCTCAGTTATTACCAAGACCACAATCATCAACTTAGATATAAAGAAGCCGCACAAAAAATTAATATTTAATTTCCACAGATTCGATGTCATCCGAAATTAAGAAAAACGAGAATTCAAAAAATCATAAAAAATAAATACGCAAGTGAAAAATTTTATTCAAAGCTAAACAAACTAATTTTTGATGCTTTGTCACGGCCCACAACAATTTGCCACGGATTGGCGTGCTTCCTAGTGGCTACCAGAATAATAATAAATTAATAATACAGTAATATAAATTATACACGAAACTATCGAAAGTAAAGATTAATGTGCGGTGATTTTTAATATTCGTCACGGTTTACTATAATAATCTGTAGTGTTTTTTACAGTTTACTAAAGTAACTTGTAGTGGGGTGTAGGCGATTGTCCGCCTTATTTAGTCCGCCTAACTTTGTCCGCCCGATTTTTTTTTTTGTCCGCCCGATTTTTCTTTTTGTCCTCCCGAAATTTTTTTTTGTCCGCCTATTTTTAAATTTTGCAGGAAAGCAATTCTACGGCCTCTGTCGCTTCGCTCCCCCTATAAAAACATCTCCCGGGCAGTCGGATTCTCGTTCTCACAAAATCGGGTGGATACAGTTGCAAATTTGGGTAGACAAAAAATATAAATCGGGCGGACAAAATTAAAAAGTGGGCGGACAAAATTAAAAAGTGGGCGGACAAAATTAAAAAGTGGGCGGACAAAATTAAAAAGTGGGCGGACAAAAAAAAAATCGGGCGGACAAAAAGCAGGCGGACAATCGCCTCCTTCCCATTCAAATTTGTGCATATTTGTGCAAAATAAATACTTACAACTCAACGAAGACTTTATATTACAGTGATTAAATATGCAGTAATTGACAATATTATAGACAAAAAACTGTTAGAAGTACTCTAAAGGAATATAAGGCTACCTGAACTTTTCCTCAACACACGACAAACATTTTAGGCAAAACTTTGACTATACAAATAACTGTTTAATTAGTAAGTCAGCGTAATAGCTCTGATTGATTTGACGTGGTGTAATAAACCACAACACTTTTAAAGTTTAAAGCGGCAATGAATGGACGGGATAAAATACAAGTTAATTTCTAATTTAAAAAATTCTACGTCTGCTCTTAGGGCAATATTCTACTGCGCTAACTTAATACCCTGTATAAATGCGTTATAAACATGAAATGCAATATACACAGCTATACATAGTTATAATTAAATGGAAACTACGATACCATCTTCATAGAAAATTTCAACAATTTTTTCAAACAAATTTTTGAGCAACAGCTATTGCATATTTATTGTAAACACTATTAGAAAATTATATAAATCAATAAAACGTATAAATATCACAATTCAAGCCTCAGTAAAAAATTTAGACTTAACACCGCCATTTTTCTCCACAGTATTTCGAGCGGGAGAAAAAAACTTGACGATTTAGATCAATTTTCTTAGTGAATAAATATCTCAAATCGACAAATCTTTACCTTACAAGCCTTAAAAAACTACCCCACACCCATAAACGCCATTTTTGTACATTTGAAGTACAGTATGGTACTGCGAAAAGTATCATGGGTCCATGATGATGTCAGTAGACAGTAAAAACTAATTCTGAATTTCTGGATTCACAGCTGAGTATCTCTAAAAAAGATTGATAAACCGCAATATATTTTTAAATTGCAAAAGCGCAGAGCTAAAATATTGCTCTACGGATACAAATCATTCGGACAGAATGTGTAAAATATGTGATTACGCTGTATAAAAATTTATTACTTCGACCGTACATGTTTTGCACAAACGTCTGCAATAAGTAAAAATATCCGATTTGCAGGCAAGACAAGTGATATATTAATAATAATCAAACAATTCTGCAAAAGAATTTAATGCTTGTAGTGATTAAATAGTTGCAATCTTATATTACTAACGTAGTGTCAACTGAAATTTCTCATCAAAAATTGCTTGAGTACGAAAATACGTTCCAAAACGCCTACGAATTAGCGTGAGACAAACAAGTCAGATTACTCAAAAAATGGGTAAACTTACAATTTGTTAACATAATCTTTCTTAAATGAGGTAATTAAAATACGTATTTAATCCACAATTTTTGAAATCTACTACATCACCACTTGATAGGGAAGGGGATAAAATTGTGGCATGCAGTATTTGTAGATAAAGTAGGGAAAGCTAACACGGAGTACTCAAATTGCAGACACCACAAAATCTTGATTAATATGGTGAAAGAAATAAACAAAACTTCAAATTCTGCTCATCAACACTAAATTAACCATGAAATGTGGGTAAAAATTCGTTCACCACACAACCTGAATATATTACCGTAACATTTTGTGATCATGAAAAATAAAAGGAATATTTCTAGTTTGTAACTATTAATTAATCAACTGAAAATCGAATTAACAAATTACGGTACTCTTTCCAAGACCATCAAACATTCGACTGATCAAAAGAAATCTAAAAGGGGGTATAGGTAATTATACCGTTATCAGAAATTCGTTAGTACCATATGTCAAGAGACACCAACATCCAATAATATCAACATTACGACAAAGTTATTTTATATCGAAATATTAAGTAATAAATTTACGTTTTACATTTGCAAAATAAATTCCTTAAAAATTTGTGTGAAAAATATAATTAACAGTAAATTCACACGACACGATCAGAACGATAAATACCTAACGGACACGGATATGTACTTCCGACATTAGCTTGAAAACCATAATTAAAACAACATAAGCAATGCAGTACCAGGGCCGGCCTTAGCCATGGGCGAGCTGGGCGGTCGCCCTGGGCCGCCAATTGCACAGAGGCGATAGAGGTGGCATAATATTTAGGAAACATTTCCCCAACACTCTTTTTAGGCTTTGTAAGAACAAAAATTTTCGGCCTCTGGCGGTCGGGGAGGGGATTATCCCCTCCCCGGACCCCACCCCTTCCCGTGTTAGTACTCTTTCCCTCAAGATCTATCCGCAGATGTGGAGTGAGGGGGGCCACCTTTACATTCTGCCCAGGGCCGCCATTTGGTTAAGGCCGGCCCTGGCAGTACAACTAGTCCGCACAGAGAAATTAATTCATAAATATTTGTGCCACGCGAGCAAATCTAGTACAATTGCAAACATCAACTTAAATCGATCATCATTTATTGCAATTGATGATGAACGATTTATAAATTGATTTAAGAAATGCGAAAATACGTTCCAAATACCTAAGTTTGAAGTAAGATGTAAAAACTAATCAGTAACACGTAGGACTTTTCCATTTACAAAATTGTGTGGAAAATAAAATTAACAAGTTTGCATTAAATCTTGGATGAACTACTTGATCGTCCAAGAAATATCACAACTCAAGCCCTAATAAAAATTTTAGATTTAACACCGCCATTTTTGGCCACATTATTTCGAGCGGGAGACAAAAATTTGAAGATTTAGATCAATTTTCTTAGTGAATAAATATCTCAAATCGACAAATCTTTACATTACAAGCCTTAAAAAAATACCCCACACCCATAAACGCCATTTTTGTACATTTGAAATACAATATGGTAACCCTAATTTGAAAAAGCATTTACGGAAGCTGATTAATTTTTTTTTCGCCATAGAACATCTTACATTAAAACTAAAGCATTCTTACAATAATTTAAAGCCTCATTCTCACGTTATTTTAAAACACGTATCAAACTGAAGAAATAAAACCCAACGAGAAAAATCCACTCGCGTTCGAATGGAAACGAGACGCGCAGTGCGAGATGGGATTGCACTACCGAAATGCTCCTGGCGTCAAAAATTAGAAACACAGTTCGAACATCGCGGAGAAGCCAACTTCTACTCGATTATCAACTGTTTTAAACTGCGAAAAGTATCATGGGTCCATGATGACGTCAGTAGACAGTAAAAATTCAGTTTGAGCGTGAATTAAAATTAAAATCCGCGTTGAAATGACAATATAAAGCTAACTTATGTTTTTCGCGCTATGTAAATTGAGCAAAATTGTAAACATAAAATGATACTAGACGGGAAACAAAACGTAAATTTTTAGTGACTTCTTTGGGCATTTATTGCAAATATCCACATCGTTCTACAACTACAACAACTTAAAATTACTAAAAACAGTGAAACATTAAATTCGAATTGTCAGTACAATACCGGATATAAAATTCCAGTTAATCCAGTCGAAATTAAGTTACATCACCCAACTTGGAATACAAATTTCAATGATAATTTTATTCTTGAAACATGAAAGTATCATTGATTCACTGCTGCTGAGTATCTCTAAAGAAGATTGATAAACTGAATAATACAATAATTTAGGACAGTTATACGGATAGAACATTATCGAATTCAATTTTAAGCATATTTGTGCGAAATAAATACTTCCAAAATTGAGAGGAAAATTAGACTAAAATAAAGTACACACCTATTCAGTAAAAGAATTAAGAACACTTAAATGGTATACTACTATAATAGTAAATAGAGGAATAAACAAGATTTTACTGCTATCAACCACAGAGGACAAGAAAAATGTAAAGTTAACCATGGAAATATTGACTCTTGTATTCATTGCACCCATTGATACATATCCAATTTAAATGCACGAAAAATGAAGTTAGATCTACGGGATTCACATCAAGAAATTTGCCAAGTCTCACGTATAAAAATAATACAATACAACTTTTCTCATGTTTCCATATTTTACTACAATCCATAATCTTGCATAACTCAAAATATTTAAGTAGTGTTAAAGCTAACACACCAAAATTTCTATCTACGAAAAAAAAATTTCGTATTTGGAATTTTTTCTCCTGCAATACAAATATTGAAAATGAATTGTTACTGTACGTCATTTCCTTCCTGAATCACTAAAATTTGCAAAGTTATCTCCCTAAGCATTAATAAAAACACTAATAACATTACAAGCAAAATCTGTCAATTTGAGCAGTTGTCCCCAAATATTTTGCTAAACATGTTATTTTTTGTTGGTAATTGCTTGATTGAATGCTAACTATGACACGCATATCTAATTATTCAAACAAGGCTAGAACTAATCAATGGCTTAAGAGTAAAAAAAAAGTCAATACAAAAACAATGAGTGACAAAATCAAAATTGTGGAAAAAGAAACCAAATGAAACAGTAGAAAGTTACGGTTGGGTGAATCGTAATAATATTTTATAAATATTTTCACAGCAATAAAAAAAATTACTAGGTTGTTAGTTTGTCACATATTACAGTTATATAAATTTATATCATAAATAAATTTAGTTACAAATTTAAGAATTGTAAATCGAGCATATTCTTTTAACATAAGTGATTTTGATCCTGGTTATCTTAACTTTTTTTTAAATTTATACTGCAATTACGGAGTACTAAATATTTTTGTCAATGCAATCACGTCTAGTACAATTGTCAATTGTAAAATGTAAACATCAACTTAAATCCTTCGTCACAAATTGCTAGAAATGCGAAAACGCATTCCAAATAAGATGTAAAAATAAATCAGTAAAATATAAAGTCCACGTTTGACGATTCAAAAACTAGACTTTTCCACTAATGTAAAATACAAGTCAGTAAACAGTAAATTCCCCATTTTTAGTAACGCAGACTAAGGGCAAAATAATATTAACAAAATTGTGTGGAAAATAAAATAAATTTGCATTGAATTAACAAAATGAATAGCCAAAGTATGAGAAAATGTAACTATTAACTACGTTGTGCTACGGGGTAGTAAATTTCACAGATGAAGCCTTAATAAAAGTTAAATTTAACACCGCCATTTTTGTCCAGTTTAGTTCGTGCGCGAGACAAGAATTTGTCGATTTCTTGGTGAATAAATATCTCAAATCGACAAATCTTTATCCTACAAGCCTTAAAAAAAACTATCTCGCACCAACAAACGCCATTTTTTGTACAGTACATTTGAAGTACGGTAACCCTAACTTAAACCTACATTATTTACGCCGGCTATTACGAGAACTAATTCACTTTTTTCCGCCGTTGTACATCTTACTTTTAAACCAAAGCATTCTTACACTAACTTAAACCCGGATTCTAGCGTTATTTTTTAAAAACAAGCATCGCAGTGAAGGAAAAGCATGAAAAATCCACTCGCGTTCGAACGGAAACGAGGCTCGCAGTGCGAGATAAGCGCTCCCCGCGTCAAAAATTAGAAACTCAACTACATGCATCGCGATCACTTCGCAATGAAGTGACAAAAGAAAGCTAGACAAATATTAAAAATGAGAAAAAATTTTAAATCAGTACTTGAGAACCAAACTGGCACACTCAAAAGTGATGACCACCAGTTGTATTATAAATCTAAAAATTAAATTTACTAGTAAAATTAATTTTTACAACTCAATTTGACAAGATGCACCAATTGAACATTAAAAAATCCACATTTTTTAGAACGACGCTGATTTAATAGAATAAACTAGAAAATTAACTCGCGCAGCAGTATAATTTAAATACATTTTGTGAAAACTTGTTAATAAAAATTAATACTGCAGTGGTACAAAAGTACATTAAACCAGTTCCAATTGAAAAACAAAAACAGGATACTGGTGACAACGACAACGAATTCGAAAACTATCTACGGGCGTTCTAGAACTTGCAATTACTATTTCAGTTATTTAAAAACTTTTAAAACGTTATAGCAACCCAAGGAAATTTTAATTACAATGAAGTAATCAAAAAAATTGTTATTACCGTAATTTATTGTACAACTGTAACTCACTGTCTATGTCTAAGTAATATGCAATACAATAGTTACTGCCTGTATTGGCGCCATATATCTAACGTTTGTACAAAAACAATTTTGGATGAAATAATTTCATGCAAAACAAGTCAATTTTCCAGCAAAACGATACACGAAGAATAACAATTGTGAAATTAAAACTTAAATCAAGTTTAGAACGTGGTTAAAAAATTAATCTGCAGTACGTACACAACTTTGATTGAACAAAAACCAACAAGAATATTGTTCAAAAATGTTACGGTAGTCAGGTAATATGCATTTAACTCATTCTTTTCAACTAACAGCTGGAATTTTTATTAAAACGAGTAAACCACAAAGGCAGTAACTATGTATTTTGAATTTTCACACTGAATCTATTATAGTCCAACTAGAAAAAACGGTTTTAAAATTTGTGTAAAATTTCACCTTTGTCAAATTCCAAATGAGGATAAATAAAAATAAACTGCCAAAATTGTTCTGATTGAATTTATCGCATTTTACCAACGAATATGCAATAATCAGTCAAAAAAATATTAAACCAATTGCAGCACTGAACTTACCACTGAGTTTCAGCTTTTCAGGATTCTTAAATTTAAAAAAAACTATGGAATATATTTTAATTTCTTTGCACAGTTGCATTGTATAACTCAAAATCCCCAAAGATGTTACGAGAGTAGACTGAAACTGCCAATATTTTTGACTGAAGAAAACTGTACCATTGTGGCAAATATAATTTAAGTAGTAATAATTAACTATTTAGACAAATAGTTTTGTAATGAGAATGCGTGAGCGTTAATGTTAACCAATTGAACAAAAACATTCATATATTAACAAAAACGTTATAAATTATAATTCTTATAATGAAATGAAAAATTTGCGAGTTTTTTCAACGTACTGCAAGGATTGGTGGTGTATGCGCTTTTAATTCACAATTTTCAAGTAAAAACGATGGATTTAGCTTGATACAGGTAAAAAACAAAATTTATATCTGAAATTTCTCATTGGAAACTGTAACCGTCGACGCACACGTTACTTCAAAGTACGGTAAGAATTGTACTGAACAGTAATTGTACCTTTAAAAAGATAACAGCAATTTCAGGAATAACAACCATGTACAGTATTTGATCCAACCTCAACAATATCGCTAGTTAACGGGAAATAAAACACTATCTCAAGTTTTTAGTGTCTTTCTTGAGAATTTGTTGCAAATCAGTATGTAGGACTAAAACGAAATATCCTCATAATTCTACAACTAACGTGCTTAACAGTACGTGCATTATTAAAACGATATTAAAAACTGTGAAACATTAAATTCGAACTACACTACCGTAAACAATATTTAACGATTTGTGGTTCAAATCTGGTGTTTCACACATCCAAGACATTAAAGAATCAGTAGTACAGTATTAAATTAGGTGAAATACGGATTGATAAGAATATCGCGAATTCGATATAACTGTACATAGGGCAAAGTGTGTTCCTCAATGTTCAAATATTTTACTGTGAATGCTGTAACAAGTTTTACACAATGTCAAACATTCAATACTCGTATATGGTAACCTGGAACGCAATGACTGACATCCAGAAGAGGAAAAATCGAAAAATTACCAACTATCACCGTGTGAAAACTAGTTGGAGTTGAAAATTGAAATAAATGATTTGTAAAAATTTAACTCTTGTTATCCGCATAAATGCGTTTTGTAAATAATTGTTCTAAAGGAAAATCTACTCAATTGGACAATACAAAATTGTGTACATTTATTGGAATTTAGATTTTCATTCGCAATACGATGAGAAAATAAATCGGATTCAACAAACACTCGTGAAACATTCCAATTGAATTTTTCTACTTGTAATTTGCAAATATCAACCAACAGAAACCAGCATCCACTAATATCAACATTATGGTACAATTATTTTATATCGAAATATTAAGTAATAAATTTGCGTTTTACATTTGCAAAATAAATTCCTTAAAAATTTGTGTGTAAAATATAATTAACAGCAAATTCGCACGAAACGACCAGAACGACAAATACCTGATTGCAAGATGTGAAAATTACGACGCGTAATAATTTAACATTTATTAATTCAAACACATTAAAATATAGCAGTTAGCAGATTGATTGATTGATTGATTTGATTTACGTCACCCAAACAGCTAGGTCATCGGGTGACTGACAAGTAGTACAGTTAGCAGAGTCCAAACACGGATCAAAATACAAATTAATTTCTAATTTAAAAGATTCTACGACTGCTCTTACGGCAATATTCTACTGCGCTAAATTAATTAATACCCTGTATAAATGCGTTACAAACATGAAATGCAATACACACAGCTAAACATAGTTATAATTAAATGGAAACTACGTTACCACCTTTATAGAAAATTTCAACAATTTTATCAAACAAATGTTTGAGCAACAGCTATTGCATATTTATTGTAAACACAGTTAGAAAATTATATTATATAAATCAATAAAACGTAGTAAATATCACAATTCAAGCCTCAGCAAAAAATTTAGACTTAACACCGCCATTTTTGTCCACATTATTTCGAGCGGGAGAAAAAAACTTGACGATTTAGATCAATTTTCTTAGTGAATAAATATCTCAAATCGA
>JAQIWS010001491.1:0-11130 GCA_034696085.1 Stigmatogaster subterranea | reverse complement strand
AATTACGTCGAAAAAGCTAAATTTTTGGTAAAATTACGTCGAAAAAGCTAAATTTTTGGTAAAATTACGTCGAAAAATTAAATTTTTGGTAAAATTATGTCGAAAAATTAAATTTTTGGGTAAAATTATGTCGAAAAATTGACTTTTTTGTGACAAAAACATAAAAAAATAACGCGTTCATTTAACACAAAATCTGCTTTTTCACAATTTTTTAACCCACATAAAAAAACCAAATTTTTCAAAACATCTCAAAATTTCAAAACACTTTACTTGGATTTTGAGGCAACGAAACTTCAATTTTCACCGGAACTTTTGGCGAGACCTTGAGATATGTTCGAATCTGATAATACCTGAAATCACAAAAAAATAAAAACACTTTTCAAACCTCCAAAAACCAAACACACAAACAACCACTCCAAACTCCAAACATTAAACCCGACACCATTTTTAAAACCACTCGTAAATTTCAATCCACTAACCAAACAAACAAACAACAAAATGAATATTTTATTACTCAGGTTTTCGTCTTGACTTGACTTGCATAAAAAAAAAAATCAGCGCACGTGTACAACATGTTATGTCATAACCGAATTTACGACATCAAAATTTAAAAAATGACACTGATAAAAGCAACATTCCAAGCTACACGAAAATCGACCTCGACATTTAAACGAAAACCGAAAACCGAAAACCCAAAGCTGAGTAAGCGGAGAATCCCTCGATTAGCGAAAAATCAATACCGAGTGATAAAAGCTTAATTAATCACGTAACTAGGTAATTAAACACTACAAAATAAAAAAGCATTAATTTAATTAAATCTGCAAAGTAAATTTCAACCAATTTTCCAAATTTTTGCGAAATTTTTGGAAAAATTTTTGGGAAATTTTTGCAAAATTTTTTCGACGTTCTTACCCGCGTTGAAATAAATCCACGTTGTAGAATTTGTACAATTCGACTGAAAATTCAACTGTAGCTTGCAGTTCTCCCATTCTCACGCCAGCTTCTCACGTGGAAAATGACGACGTAAACACAAAAAAATATTAAGAGAGATGTTACTTCTCCCCGAATGATAAATTGACACACTGACATTAGCATCAACGAGATGACGGGAAAAATTTTACAAACAGTTTGCTTCACCTCATCGTCGCGCTGATAAAAATGAGACGACCGATAAGCACGCTCAGCTAATTCGGCTTAACGGTAGCGGATCGAGGTACCGCACCGTGTCTTAATCATAAGTGAAATAATCTACACGACAACTTAGGTAATCGACCGGATCTTCCACACAACACAACGCCATGGCTTCCTAACCTCAGCGCCGTCTGGTGATTAGGAAGTTATATATCGAGATCAGTTTTGTGACGTCATGGGTTATCACGTTGAGTGTTATGTAGTGATGAGATGTGACGTCACTAAGGTTTGTTTTGGTTTGGTATGGGAGAAAATATGTCGTCAAGTTGTGTCGAAATAAGTGTGTTTTAATATTTTTCGAGGTTTGGAGAGAATCGATACCGGATTTGTTATTTTTTTAATAGTGGGCATTAGTTAATTAGTTGGAAAGGAACTTTTAAATTTTGGTTTTGGAGATTTAGAGATGTCGTTGCCAATTATCGATGTCCGTGGTGTAAATAAATAATTAGGTGGATTTAGAATATAGATAGTGTATAAAATTTAGTAAATGGAATTTGGGTTTATGCCACATAAGAAAACTTCGACAAAAAAAAATTGTTACGATAATAAATTGTCCGCGAATTGATTTTTTTGGCGTGATGTCCATTTTCACGAAAAAGTCCATTGAACCGCCATCTATTGACAAAACGGAGAAATTAGAGTTTAATAATGGCGTCAATAAATTTTGTCGAAATTTAAGAAATAAAAAATAAAAAAAGTAAAAATCGATATTTTCTCGACACTTTGCACGACATTCAACGTCATATTAAAAAATGAATCTAAAAGCTCATTTTCCTGAACAAATCTCAACAACTTTTATCGATTTTTATTATTAAAAAACCAAAACAAAAAGCTGCAATCAAAAATGCTTAGTAACCAACTAATATAAACAACACACTAAACTCATTATTAGAGTATTTCCTGCACTCAAGAACGCAAAGCTTAAAAACCAGCCATGAGTAAAGTTTGTGAAACGTTTATTATTCTGGCGGTGGTGTTAGTTTCTTCGTTGGGGGATGAGAATTCCATGCAATTTATGCAAATGACTACTTATTTTAGACCAACGATGCCGAAAGCTAATTCACCTGAAGTTAAGGTTCTTGAGGGAGCGAGGGTATTGGAGGAGATTAATGGAGTCGAATCGATTTATCATTGTCAAGTGAGGTGTATGACGAGTGTAAAGTGTGATTCTTACGTGTATGGGGAAGTGAAGTGTTTTATAATTGAGGATGATGAAGACAGTGAAGTGGAAGTGAAAAAGGATTACGTGGCGTATGAGGTACAGAGGAAGAAAAGGGTGAGTTAAATACTTTTATGGTTTGTGGGGTTGTAGTTTTTTTTTTAATGGTTTGGATTTTATTTGCGTAGACAACAACGACTACAAGTACTACGATTCCGACTACGACGTTGCCCAAAACTTCGACGATTCCCCCCACCACAACAACTACTGCAACGACAACCACGACTCCTGAGACAACCACGACTCCTGAGACTACCACTACTGAAGAGACTACCACAACTCCTGAGACTACCACTACTGAAGAGACTACCACTACTCCTGAGACTACCACTACTCCTGAGACTACCACTACTGAAGAGACTACCACCACTCCTGAGACTACCACTACTGAAGAGACTACCACTACTGAAGAGACTACCACTACTGAAGAGACTACCACTACTCCTGAGACTACCACTACCCAAGAGATTACTACCACTACCCAAGAGACTACTACCACTACTCAAGAAACCACCACCACTACTGAGACTACCACTACTGAAGAGACCACCACCACTCCTGAGACTACCACTACTGAAGAGACCACCACCACTCCTGAGACTACCACTACTGAAAAGACTACCACTACTGAAGAGACTACCACTACTGAGGACACCACCACTCCTGAGACTACCACTATTGAAGAGACGACAACCACTCCTGAGACAACAACCACTCCTGATACTACCACTACCCCTGAAACTACCACTACTGAAGAGACTACCACTACTGAGGACACCACCACTCCTGAGACTACCACTATTGAAGAGACGACAACCACTCCTGATACTACCACTACCCCTAAAACTACCACTACTGAAGAGACTACTACTACTGAAGAGACCACCACCACCACTCCTGAGACTACCACTACTGAAGAGACTACCACTCCTGAGACTACCACTACTGAAGAGACCACCACCACTCCTGAGACTACTACTACTGAAGAGACTACCACTACTGAAGAGACTACCACTACTGAAGAGATTACCACTACTGAAGAGATTACCACTACTGAAGAGATTACCACTACTGAAGAGACTACCACCACTCCTGAGACTACCACTACTGAAGAGACTACCACTCCTGAGACTACCATTACTGAAGAGACTACCACCACTCCTGAGACTATCACTACTGAAGAGACTACAACCACTCCTGAGACTACCACTATTGAAGAGACTACTACTACTACTACTACTACTGAAGAGACTACCACCACTCCTGAGACTACCACTACCCCTGAGACTACCACTACTCCTGAGACTACAGCCACTTCTGAGACTACCACTACTGAAGAGACTACTACTACTGAAGAGATTACCACTACTCAAGAAATCACCACTACTCTTGAGACTACCACTACTGAAGAGATTTCCACTACTCCTGAGACTACGACTACGACTACCCCTGAGACTACCACTACTCCTGAGACTACGACTACGACTACCCCTGAGACTACCACTACTCCTGAGACTACCACTACCCAAGAGACTACCACCACTCCTGAGACTACCACTACTGAAGAGACCACTACCACTCCTGAGACTACCACTACTCCAATAACAACCACTACCCAAGAGACTACCACTACTCCTGAGACTACCACTACTGAAGAGACCACTACCACTCCTGAGACTACCACTACTGAAGAGACCACTACCACTCCTGAGACTACCACTACTGAAGAAACCACTACCACTCCTGAGACTACCACTACTCCAATAACAACCACTACCCAAGAGACTACCACCACTCCTGAGACTACCACTATTGAAGAGACCACTACCACTCCTGAGACTACCACTACTGAAGAGACCACTACCACTCCTGAGACTACCACTACTCCAATAACAACCACTACCACTCCAACAACTACTACGTCAACAACCACCACTCCTACAACAACTACTACTCCATCGACAACTACGATTCCCACAACTACAGAGAAAGAATATTATGATGGTGAAGATTATGAAACTCCTGCACCTGAAGAAGATTATGAGGAAGGAGACGAGGATGGAGATAATGCTGACGCATTCGGCGGTGGAGACAAATAATATTTATTGTAAAATAAATAACAGTCACAGTAAGCAATCAGATAAACATTTTCAATTTTAATCCAGTAGTTACAACGTCTTTAAACTAACTAGTTTCACGTTTTCGAAAACACTTAAAAATTAATACAATTATGCAATACAATATTAATATTTCATAACTCAGAATAGATTCCTTCATCTTTATAATACCACTTAAGCGTATAACCGAGTACTTGAAACGGAATGTATTTATCGTCGTCGTGACTATGCGCTACGTCATCAGACAAGACATAATCGTGACTTCCGTACAATTTAGCAATCGCGTGAAATTCTGTTACTAATTTCTTGTGAAACGTAATCTCCGTTATCCATTTCCCTAATTCACTCTCTACGAACAAGCAACGTAACATTTTGTCCCAAGCTTTTACGGTTACTTCACGAGGATATTTAACAAAATAATCAATAATTTTCATTAACAATTCACTTTCTAAAACATTTTCGTCCAACGACACTCGACATTCAGTTGCGTTTTGAACAACATTTTTTAAATGACCAGTCACCGTCCTATTCACCGCTTCTTGATAATTATACGGTTTACTCGGAATATCCTCAACTGAAGTTTCATCCGTGACGTCGTACTTTCGAAACATTGCGTTCTTCACCAACTCAATCGCGTTCTTCACTTCCTCAGTACTCTTCACGTAACTAGGCCACTTTAAAATATCTAAGTAAGCCTTCTTAATCCTTCCAGGAGTAATTTTTGATTTACTCAACCGACAACTGACCAACGCGGATGAAAAGAAATCCAACGCGATTTCTTGAGCGACGCTATTTTGTGTAGTATAGTAATTATGATGAGCGTTGTTGTCATAGTGATAAGCCAAAACTAAATCCCACACGTGACTTCCTTGTTTCAATTTTTCGCGCATGCTCGGTTGAATTACGTCAGTGATGTTGGTTAAAACGTCGAATTCCGCGGACGTAAGACAAAAATTATGTCGACGCTTAGGAACGCAATTTTCTTCTTGGCTCGATTCCAAATTTTGTTCCGTGTGCCGAGCCATACTGAACGCTGGTCGTTGTCCGGTTGAAGTTGAGGTTGTAGTTGAAATAAAGTTGGTGAAGGAGGCAACGAGGAGTAGATTGAGAACGGTGACGTCAGCGCGTTTGCACAATTTCGCTCTGCCTTTGCCTAGAAGGATATTATGTATCATGATGAAAAATATTACGAAAGTGCGAGTAGGGAGGATGTTTTGGAAATGAATGAAGAGGCGATGGTCACGTGGCGTGGAAAATTACGTTGTCAGTAAATAATTCGATGAATGGGTGTTGATGAAAAGATGGTTGCGAATTGAGTCGACAGATGTCGGGTTGGGAAGGTTATTTATTTTTGCTTAGTCTGTTAAGGAACAAATAAAAATTATGTTAAGTAAATGAATGAGTAAGTTTAAGGTAAAAATTTGAAATATTTTGTAGTTACAGTATTTTTGTATTGCGATTCTAGTTTGTAAAATAAATTAACTGCGGATTAAAAATTAAAAATTAAAAATTTCGTAATTTGTGAAATTATGTAAACTCATGCGGGTGAGTAATATTCGAGTGTAGTGAATACCTTGATTTGATAATAAAAATTGTTCTTTACATCGAATAATGTAGAATCACGTTTGATGAGATCTGCGATGCGTCAACGAGAATTCCGAGAGAAAAACGCGGAACTCCGGCAAATTCTCGTTTATCGCAGACAACATCACGTCGTTGTTGCTAGTATTATCTAATCTCAAAATATTGATCAATTAACAGCCACCTCCGAATTAAGGTAAATTCTTGTGATCGTATTTGTAAAATTGCGAGCCAAAATAAAGTTTACCATTAACTTTTAGCAATTTTTACGAATTATGCAAAAGTATGGTAGTCACAGATCTACAAATATTAACTCGCAACGATAAAACGTACCATAATTCTTAATTACATACAATATAATTTTCAGAATAAATTTTTTCAGTAAGTTCTTACCTACAAAATTTAACGGCGCTTATCGTAGGTGATGAGAAATTGGAATGACAACTCCAACTTCAGTTTGTAAACGACAACTGGAGGTAAACATAACGTCAAAATGCTTAAAAATAATTTCCCACTTGAACTTTTGTTCTAAGAGTTTTGCAATAAATTATCAACAGTTGCACCAAGCGGCAAGCCTCAAATGACGTCATATCCCGAAAATGTTACAAAATTCTGCCTAAACTTAAAAAAGTCTCATTTCTAACTACTTTTCTAATGTTTTTACACTTGGTTCGTTGTTTTAGTTACCGTTTTCTTAAATAAATTACAGGTATAGCGTGTCGTGACGTCATTTATTACTTGTACCATAAATTTTGAGGATGGCTGGGATTGGCTGAAAAGCGGGGAAGTCAGGGGATTCCCCGAGTATGTTGAGGAGTTGAAATCAAGTGCGGGATGATTACTGACCGGATTTAGTGGGGAAAATACCCAAAGTTCGGTATTTCTTAATCTTGTTATTATTGTGATATTTTTTAAGTTGATGATTTTTTGTTTTGTTTTGAACAAAATAATTTGGTTTTTAATTCGTGTTTTGCAGTATGGAGTGCTGGAGTTGAATCATCGCGTTACATTTAATTAAGGATGATTGAAAAACACGAAATTTGATATGAGATGAGATTAGGTAAAGAAAAATACACAGTCATCAAAGCTGATATTTTGTTATCTTGGATAGATTTTTGATGTTTTCAGCAGTCAAAAACTTCAATTTTGAGGTAAAATTTAAAATTTGTGTAAGTTTAGGTGTGAGTGTTTATTTTATAAATCTTTAATGTATAATAATTAAAGATATTTTTGTTGAAAATTTGCAAAATTTTGCTAAATTTAGCAAATTTCAATAAAATTTTGACCGAAAAATTTGAAAATGACTGCACAAAATTTGAAAATGGATGCAACAGAACTCAGTTTAGTGAGAAAATTCTTTTAAAAATTGATGCAAAAATTTAAAAATTAGTACAAAAAATTAATGGAAAAAAAAAAATCTGAATTTAGTGCAAAAAATTCACAAATTTTCTTTATAAAATTCACAAATTTTCTTAAAATTCACAAATTATAAAAATGTTTCTACAAACACTCACAAATTTGCGAAAAAATACACTCACAGATATTCTATAACAACAACCAATTATTTCTCCCAACTTCACTTCAAACCACCCAAACCACCACAAACTTTCCACTTAACAAAATAACTTAATCACAACCCAAACTTCCAAGCCTAAAACCAAAAATTCTCCTTCATTCGCGGTTAACTCCACATACCAACCAAACCGTAGATCCTAATCATCTTTTCCTATAACATAACATAAACATTTTAATTTAAGCAAACTCAACATCGAAGCCGAAAGCAACAAAAGCGACAAAAGCAAAACGCATTCAATATTTGCTTTTCTTTTTCTACCTTTTTTAATAATTTTTTCCCAAGCAAGCTGTTTACGTGATTGGTTTCACTGCTCTATCTAATCTACTCTCCCATCCCCAGATGAGACCTCATCCAATCATCATCTCGTTCGATGCAAATTAATCAAGGAAAATGCAAATCCAATGTGGGGAGCGTCGCAGGGATGGGGAGGATGAATGTTGACCTTTTCATTCATCGTCTCTCTTTTACAGTTGCGCCTCGAGTTAGATTAAATTCGAAATAAAAGTTGTAGATAATTTTAGAGCAAGTTTTGAGCGTGTTTGGGAGTTGGGAGTTTATGGAGGAATGTTATGTATGAAAGAAGATGAAGATGAAGATGAAGATGAAGATGTGTGATAAGAAAATGTAAATTGAAAATAGATCAATTGTCCACGCTGCGGTTTTTATTTTGGGTATTGGAAATGTTAGAAATGTTAGAAATGAGTTTTGTGGTTTTTGAATTGGAAATAGGTGAAATGGAAATCAATCAGTTTTTTTCTCCTGGGTTTTTTTTTTGTGTGTTGGTAAAGTTTTTTGTAATTAAATATTTTAATAATGATTTTTGAATGTTTTTTTAATTCTAATTTTGTTATTTTATCCTGAAGTTTTTTCAATTTTTTTCAAAATTTTTTTTTTTGTTGAATACGTGTTTGAAAATTTTTTTTTTTGCAGTTTTAAAATCAAGTTTTTGTTAATTTAGGATTTTGTTGCGTCACTTTTCTCAAAACTTCCGGAGTTTTTACCCTAAACTGAAACTTCCTGCATAATAATTTTTTTTTTCATGTTATTTTTTAATGATATCCCAACTGTTAACTTTTCAAATTTGAAATATTGTGCAGAATTTCAAAGCCTTTCCAAACAAAGCATCTCCATATTCTCACTATTTCCTGTAATAGTATTTGTCTACATTTTCCAAACGTGTTATTCATTTTTCTCCCAACTATTTTCACCTATAAGAATTTTCGTGGCCTCTAATCCGAAAAATTATTTGTCATTTCTCGTTTAATTAAATTTTTCTCGTTTAACCAAATTTTTTTCGTGTAATCAGATTTTTCTCGTTTAACCAAATTTTTCTCGTGTAACCAAATTTTTCTCGTGTAACCAAATTTTTCTCGTGTAATCAGATTTTTCTCGCTTAACCAAATTTTTCTCGTTTAGCCAAATATTTCTCGTGTAATCAGATTTTTCTCGCTTAACCAAATTTTTCTCGCTTAACCAAATTTTTCTCGTGTAATCAGATTTTTCTCGCTTAACCAAATTTTTCTCGTTTAACCAAATATTTCTCGTCTAATCAGATTTTTCTCGTTTAACCAAATTTTTCTCCTGTTACCAAATTTTTCTCGTGTAACCAAATTTTTCTCGCGTAACCAAATTTTTCTCGTGTAACCAAATTTTTCTCATTCACCAAAGTTTTAAATATTTTTGTACACCTTTCCATTGATATTTCCATTGTTTCTGTAAAATATATCACAGAAATAATTTTCCACACCATTTTCATAATTATTTCCAAATTATTGAACAATTTTGTCCAAATTTTGTCAAAATTTTGTCAAAATTTTGTCCAAATCTTTTACAAAACATTTTCACTTAATTAAAACCCCCAAAAAACTAGCCAATTCCAATCCAACATTTTTAATTTACAAAAAACATAAAACCATCGACGTCATGCGGTTAAGGTACAATATTAACTCTTTACGCCCTAATCCTTTTATTCCCCATAATGATGATGTTCTATCAACCCTTTCATTTTACTATCTCCATTATATTGCATTATTTCCACGCTCGACGTAACAGCGCTAAGACACAAGATTTTAAATTTATTCTTTTGAAAATATATTTCCAGATTGCGCGTTCGAGAACGCGTACAAAACTCTTTCGCTCCTAAACGGGAAATTCGAGTGAAAAATCATCCAATCGCGATGAATCGACTCTCCTCCCGTTTCATCTCGTCTGCCAATTGGAGGTGGAAGTGGGTTTATTAATTATTCATCAGATAAAGGATGCGGTTTGGTTTTGGTCAAAGAGATTTTAGTGATAAAATGTAAAATTTTAAAATTAGTTTCGTTAAGATGAAAATTAATTTTTTGGTGAATTTTGTAATTTTTGTGAATTATGTAATTTTTTTTTGAAATTATGTAAATTTTTGTGACATTTTTGTGAATTTTGCAATTTTTGGGGAAATTATGTAATTTTTTGGTTAAATTTTATCAACAATTTTTTTTCAATTTTGTCAAAAATTTTCAAAATTTGCTAAAATTTCAGTGAATGTTTTAAATCAAATTTTTACAATTTCAGTGAATGTTTTAAATCTAATTTTTACAATTTCTAGAATATTTTTTTTAGACGTTTACAACAAATCTTCACATTTCTCTACTTCACTTTTAGACATTTCTCTTAAAACTTCAAAACCAAACCAAACTCTATTTTCCTAATTCAGTAAAGATTAAAATTACTCATCACTTACTCATTTCATTTCATTTCATTTCACGACATAACTTTTCGTTTAATAGCCCCCCTTCACCATCATCAAAACACCGCGATGGATTATGGGAAACTGCGAAACTTTATAAAACCCGCCTCCAAATCACAAATAAAGATCACAAACTCATAAACAACCTGCGCATCAACACGTCATCATGGCTTTACCACCATTTTTACCTAAACAAGGATCACTTAGCGGACTTCCAACCGACGCTTTACTCGATGAATATACTTACGTCTTCGGCAGAAGACGTCAGGTAAGAAAATTACGCGTTACATTATTTTTGTAACAACTTTTCTACATAAATTTTGCATGTTGAAATTGCAGAGACGAAACAGAACAACGTTTAGTCCGCAACAACTTAACGAATTAGAAACGTTGTTCCAAAAGACGCATTACCCTGACGTTTATCTGAGAGAAGAAATTGCCATCAGGATTAACTTATCCGAGGCGCGAGTACAAGTAAAAATTTTGGTTGCTTTTACCTGTAATGTAGTAATTTTAAACGCTTTAGTAAAGTTTAAGATATGAGTTATTAAACGGTATAAAATGTAAGAAATAATAGTTTTGAGTTAAAATAACGAGGGAAATTAAGAGAATGACGAGTGTGTCTGTTTATTTTATAGTACCAGTAAGTTCTCCTACAACGCGAGTTTCTATTGCGCGAATTTGCTCATACGCGATTGATAATTTGGGGAAAAAATCA
>JAQIWS010001490.1:0-11133 GCA_034696085.1 Stigmatogaster subterranea | reverse complement strand
ATGAATCGGTGTTACACTATTTATAATTATAATTTGGGTTATAACATAACGGAAAAATGCAGTCCGCAAACTCTCTAATAAAAACTACAATTACATTGTAGCAGCAAAAATTACAATTACAATGAAAAGTTTGAAATAAATTTTGTTCCATTTCGATGTTGTTACATACGTTTTTCGACACGTTGCCCAGTGGAACTTTTTAGTCTCCAAATAAAAAATACAATTATTTGTTTTCTATTTTTCACGTCTCCAAAACTAAATTTTTGGAATTAAATAAAAAACAATAAACAAATGTACTTGTTAATTTTTTAAACACTTAAACACGGAACTTTGTTTTTAAGTTGGAGTGTTTAAATTTTTAATACCCAGTGTACGGAGTACATTAGAATTTTTGTTAGAAATAATTTCACAAATTCACAATGTCTAAATAATCATAGAAAAAGATTTAGTAAGTGCGAGGGGCACAAGAAAAGTTAATTTTGGAGATTCCCAATGAAATCAAAAATAAAATTCATTTTAATTTTCATTAGACTTGCAGTTTTTCTCATTTCTTAGAAGCAAGGTAAAAATTTTTACTCAAATAGAAATTATCAATCATAACTACCAAAATAGTTTTCAATTTATAATTAGTCTCAAAAACATTTTGTACAGTTTTTGATATCTTATACAGTATCTTAATAATATAATTACACTTCTTTTTTAACGGTTAATTTTTATAAGACTTTAAAATGACATACCGTAAACGTTGTTAAAAGCGGGAATTAAAAAAAGCAACCAACAATCCTGAATTCTCATTTTCCTGCGATCTCTTCGACCAAAACAGGCCGCAATTTACAGTTTAAAAATCCTTAATCTACAGCATGTAAAAATCAGAATGTAAAGCGAATAACAACGTGCAGAAAAATTGTTTTTGGTGCATCTACAGAAGAGTTACCCAATTTTCTGTCTTAAATTCAAAGCTAAATGTGCTTGTGTTTTACACTGTACAAAATTGCAATTTGAAAGTAAAATATACCTTCATTTCTAGTTTCTACGTAAGTATTACAATTACAAAGGAAAATCTGTAATTAAAGGCAGAAAACATTTATATTCGTGAATTAGGAATTGCTTATCTACAAAATAAGCAATTCTTAAATCACGAATACGTACGCGTTTCCAAAGATATTTTTAACAAATAATTTTCAGTTGGTACCTCTCGAAAAAAGAAATCACAAAAACAGTTAATTGTACGGTAGAAAATACACTGAAAAACTGGATGTAACATAGAACAAAAAATCACAATTTTCAGTTAAATTTATACAATTTCAAATAAAAAGTTTCACAAAATAATATTCAAGGACGCGTGACGGCATCGTCCATTTTGCAATAATTTTTACCGAGTAAAATAGGTTTGTCAGAATTGTGAATGACTAGTATCCTGAATAAAAAATGAAAGTTGTCAAATATTTATAATAAATCTAAAAATCAATGCTAGCTGATTTCGTAACATATTTAATTAGTTACTAAGACTGTGTAAATATTTCACTGCTTTGTAAAATGTTCACGACCAACTTCTTAAATCTAAATTTACATTTTGACATTAAATAAAGCAATGATCACAAAAATTTAAATGGGAAACTTCTTGACACTTAAAAATTTAACTCACGGTTTATACAAGATATACATACATAAAATTTACATAAAATTTAACATATTTATACCTAATATTTTTCGAAAAAAATATTTCCCTGAGAAAATGCATAAAATTTAAAATTCAATAAAAACATCACACAAACTAACGAGGTTGTAGAAATTTCTTTGAAATACCTGTAGCACTAAAAATATACATTTTTCTGATTTTTTTTCAACATTTCGAATTGAGCACTAAATTTTCTTTAATATCATCATTTAGTGCTAAATTTGAAACGCTTTACAACTGATAACGATCACACTTTGTTCGATTTTCATTGTTTTACACTGGTTCGTCCAAGGTTTTACGGTAAATAAATACATAAGTTAAATTTTTGAATAGAAATACAGTACAATAAAATAGTTTTCGTCATAGTAAAAATCACACACGTAATAGCAATTTACAATCTCGTAACTTAAAAGATAATTTGTGCTCGTGGGAGATCGTTCGATTTCTTAACCCTAACAGTAAGATTTCAGTTAAAGGATTAAAAATCAGGTTTTAAAAACCATATTACGCAATGCAACCGATTGCTTGAATCTTTTATTGTCGCTTTACCGTGCAAGTCATTCAAAATCTTCGTGATTTATGCAGAATTTGAATTTTTCGTACGAGAGCCGCTGAGGATCATTCGCTGCCATCAATGAAGTGTGAATCAATATGGCGGTGAAATTCTCGTGAGCACGCTACCCATCAGCCACTAGTGACAAAACAGCAGATAGTTTTCTCAATTTGCTAACGTCAGCGCCATCTTTCGGTGATGGCAAAAATTAATTGAACAATTTTATTAATAGTTTTTCAAAACTACGTGCAATTTCGCAGGAGATTAATAAATAAGAAAAAAAAAGAATACGCTAGGTGTATACTTATATAATATAACTAATTTTCTGAAATATTATTTTTAGAAATAATATACACCACGCGGATTAATTTGACCATGTAAAAATTAGTTTACTGAAAACTTTTTGGTTCTGTACATTTTACTTTCACGCGCAGAGTACGGAGTAATACATTTTATAAAATTTCATCATGTCTGTGCAATTGTATTAATTAGCAATCAAACAGAATTGCCAATTGTACAATCTGCCTCTTGCGCAAAAAAATTGTAATCCAAAGATTTACAGAGCATTAATCGCTGGTAAAACAATAATTTCATAAATTCAACTAACATGAATAATTATTTTTCCCCCATTTTTCTTTTCTGCTGTGATATGCTACAACCGGAAAGGTTATAAAAATTAAGAAAAACAATTAAATTCTACTCGTCATCGTTGAAATGGGTTAAAGAACAAGATTTAGAAGGAGGAAAGAGTTTACGGTAATTTCATTCCCTATGAATATCAAAAACTATAAATAATACCCTCTCTCTAAAATAATGCTAATTGGTAAATTTTGCAATGCACTCACTGCAGTTCATTGACCTAGCTTTTTAATGTTAGTCCACAAGTTCGTGCGATTTTCTTGCTGTAGCAATACAAGCAAATGAAACGCACGAACTTGAGGATTGCCCAGATATTTTGTGTCAACTGTCAACCAAGTACAAATAAATTGACGACTTGTAGGAATTGCGACCACGGATTTAGAATTATAAAACTAAAACCACTTGCCTAATCTATATTTAAAAATATATAGAAACGCATACAAAATTGAACTAAATTTTCATTCGTAATAATTGAAGAAAAAGTATGAAATTAATTCAAATATTAATAATAAATAATAATCCAAATTCTACGTTGTAACAAAATTTGTCTTCTCGGAAATTTGCTTCAATTATCGCAGGGAATTTAAACTTAATCAATCACTCCACACGACGGAAACTTTTCAAGATTAATTGACTGGTTTTAAATTACTGCCAAGATCGGATAATTCTTATTTTAACAATATATTTGCACGCCATATACAGTAGTAATGTTGCGCGAGATTTTGTGCCTACGGGTGCTAAAAAATCGTAGAGATTTGTCGTACGATTTCGTACGATATTAAGATTATAATACGGGAGTTTTTATACAATAATTTGTTTTAGTACTTTTTTTTTTAAATTAAAACCAATGGTAACAGTCCACAATATCAGCTACAGACTCAGTGAAATTTACCTAAGTTGAATCAAGAAATTTACTTTTTTCTTTAAATTAAAATTAAAAACAGTGCAATCACATATGTCAGAAAACGCACGTGCTTATTACATCTCGTAACAACAAGTATGTAAGTCAGATTATACAAATATCAAATGTCCAGGTTACACTTACATGGTAAATACTGTACATATGGAGATATCCAATTACCACAAAAGATTTACAGAACACGTAATTCAAAAAATTTCATGAAATAAAGCAAGATTTCAACGTTAACAATTTGTCACTATCATTTTTAAAATTTTTGGGTATTTGCAGACGACGTCTTACGGAAATTTATTCAATAAAATTTGTTTCAACGCTCATCAAAACACTGGTGAACTCTACAAAGTACTCATGCTTGCAGCATCAGAAATAAAATCACATAAGACCGTTGCAAAGAATCAAAATTCGCATCACGAATTTTTCCTTACAGCAATTAATAACTCTTAGCTTAACTTGCAAATTTTAAAATTAAATAACAGTTTTAACGATGTGTAACGGTTATATAGTGACGCTCTAATACTACAATTTTTCATACAGATGAATAAATTCTAATTACCCGTAAATTCTACTTTAAAACATTCTCAAATTTTATTCGCACGAATTATTGAACAATGATATTCTCATTTCTACTATGTCAACAGTTACCAATAAGGGTTTTATAAATCAACAATTACTGTACATATCAGTTTAAATTAATGTGCGAGACAAAAATTGTCAACACGCATAACGGTTATTCACAAGTCAAAGAAAATCATTCCGAAATTGCTAATGAGGATTGGTGTTTAATTGTAAAGACCGAATACTCGATTACTCAGATTAAAAAAGTCGGGTAATCTGATAGTCGAAAACGCCCAAAAATTGCGATTACTTGAATTATCGGTATTCGGACTTGGATTCCCTAACTATACTACATTATTGTATTCACAATATTTTAGTTAGTACAAGTTGATTAATAAGGTTAATTACCTTCAAAGTGATATTACTTTATGGAATTAAAATTAATCCTGTATGTAAATTCTATTGCAAATGCATTAATATTTCACCTTTTGAATTACGGTTAAGCTCTTATGTGCGAATGACAGCGAAAAATTTTGTATTCAGGTAAACATCTTACGCCAACGCAAATAAAGTAGAACAACAGTTTTAAATGAAACAAAATTGTGCCATTTTTCTGCCATCAAAATGAACTGACAACGAGTTACGCCAAAAACTGGTACAATATTTGGTACAAAATTTACGACTGTAAAAACAAATTAAAATTCTGGAAATAAAATATACACCGGTTGAGAGTTACGGTTACAAAATTTTAAAAGTAAATACTGTAAGAAATTACACAAAAATTTATTATAATAAAGTTCAACAAAAATTTAAACAAAGTAGACAGTATAATGTAGTGGTCAATTTGTCGCTTCTACCCTAATACTCGTGAACTCATCTTACGAGTTCGCGGATTAAAGGGGATTCAGCAGTTTTTTACATCGACATTGATATTTTTCGCGCATGTGTGCATCATACTCACACAATCTTCATTTAAATTTTTATTGTCGTACTTACAAATACACGAACGTCTTAAACCAGGCAAGTTTAATAAAACTGACTGTACCTGTACTACAAATTTGAAAAATTTTGTAAGTTAATAAATATCGCAGCTAAATTTTTCACAGAAAGAGCCTTTTTTTGCCTCTGCGTAAATTTTGAATGATTTTACAACGCGACATTAAAAAACATTGTACCAATCTTCTATAATTAAAACGTAAATTTTAGTTTGTAAATTTGAGTAAAAAAAACCACTTCATTTATAAAACTATAAATAACAAATATAAATTGTGCATTTAAAGTACAAAAACGTACTTTCAAAGAACACATTTAAAATCAAATCAATAATAATAAGAATAACATCAATTTCGATTCTCACTACCCAGACAAACTAATTTTCCTTTGATGATTTGACATATGCTGTATATACAATCCTTAGCAGAAATTTCACGGAGACTACAAGCAAAATCAAAAAAAATCCTGTCTTTCACTGGCGCGAAGTTTTTTTGCAAAAACAGTATTTGTCAAATTAATAATTCGTATAGCATAAAACTGCGGAAGCACTTTTTCAGAAACGTTTTCCAAAATTACCAACAACTAAATTGTTTGAATCCGAGATAATCAGAATCCTATTTTGTTCTGTGAATATGACAATTGTGAATACAATTTTATTTTTTACTTGAAACCAAAGATGCTGAATTGCTACAAACCCTTACAACACCGTACAATTAAATTTAATCTTCCGTCCATCATTTGCCAAAAAAAAACCATGTTGTTTCATACAAAATAATTTTGTACGAAAAATTTGTTTACTTTTCGCATAATACGCTAGTCACTAAAAGTTTTGCAAAGTAAGAAATAAAGAAAAGTAAGACCATTACGTAATAAACATACGGATAAATATCATTTTTTTCAAAAATACTGAAACTAAATTTGTTTGCATAAGTAGAGAATTACATTTTGAAAAAATCACTAGAACCAAAAAATTGCTTTACGTAAGTAAATTCGTTTTGTAAACTCTTTGATAATACAAAATTTACAGTACAATATACAGTAAAGTTCTTAGCAAATGGTTTTTAATCTTTAGAAATGATTTGTTCATTAAATTCGTTTATTTTACTTTCTGAAATAAGAATTACCACTCTATAAACAAGCTTAATTAACTTTACGAATAGTGAAATTATGTTTAGACAAATGTTTCCAGAATTTGGTTAAAATTCACAAAAATGTTACTACAATTTACGAAAGATACCCTCAAAACAATAAAATAATCTTATCTAAGAGTAAAAAGAGCAGCTGAACGGAATTTATGAGAAAAAAAATTCAGTAGAACACTACCGTCCGACAAATATTGCGGAAATTTTAATTCAACTCCACACCAGAGTAATTTTAACATTGTAAAATTTATCCGTTTGGGTCTTGAACTTCAACTTAAAACATCAGTTCTACTGATAACTCGCATGGTTGTCTCACCATCATGTTACTGCCACCCCACTCAATTTTTTTTACAGCAGGTGACCAGGTGCTAAAATCCATCCAAAGTCTGTCACCTGCTGAAAGATATATTGGTAATAAAGTATAACAGACAAATTTAAGATAATGCTATAATTTAACGGAAATTTGTACACAAAATGTGTGAAAGCATCAAAGCCAAGGATTCAACAGTTGACTGTAAATTAACGGAAAAATACTGATTTCTGGAACAATCCAAAATTTTACATTTTGTTTTTGGAAAGTCAGTAATTCTGACATCGAGCTTTTCAATCAGAAAATTTTATAAAACGTGATAGATGTTACTGCACGCGCGTTCTTCAATTTCATTCTGTGCGAGAAATTTTCGAACACGCCGCAGTTAAAATAAACTTAGTGCAAAAATTGGAGGAATTTTTTACACTAAATATTTACCAAAATTTAACAATTGTGAAACAACAGCACGGTACTCAAAAATTAGGAAAATTGTTCAAATTTGACTGTTTTTAGACATTTTAACGTTAATGCTACAGTTTTAAATCACAACTGTGCTTTCGTAGAAAATTAACTGCGCGATAGACAACCAGAAAAAAACGAAATTGCAAAATAGAAAATTATGAACAAATTTCGCTACTTATACAAGAAATACCGTAAACAACCTGATGATTGAATGAAAAAAAAAACATATTCGCCGTAATCACAATATTTTGTTACATCGGATTATCTAATAAACTGAAAATGACGGTATTTAATGTTTAAGCAGTCTTACCCACGTAAAATCGCAACAAAATGCAAGATTATTTTACTCAAATAATTTGCTAGTAATATGCAAAAAATTGTTAATTTTCAAATTTTGCAAAATTTAATAAAATGGAAAAAAATCAAGTTTTAAAATTTAATTTTCTACATTTTTCAGTCCCAGTCGTTTCCCAGAAAAATAAAGAAATTCCAACTGTTTGTAAATATTGTCACGTGACATTTGGACTGAAAAGTGATTATGATCTAGAAAACAATAATGATACAAGTAAAACATATAGTTAGATGTTGTCCATAAATGATATCACGCTCCAAGGGAGGGAGGAAATCCAAACACCCGAATTTCTGCATGACATTATTCATAAATAACCCTTTGTAAATACGAATTGCATCTTATCCACTGTGAATACGCTATTGCCCGTTCTCCACAGTTCGTCGAGTATTAATCATGAGTTATCCATAATCCTTTACTAACCCAAAGAGCAGATAAAGTATGTCAAAAAAAATTTCCCCAAAATTACCAACTAGTATTTATTATTTATCGTTGCAATCAGACGAGAATAAAACGAAACCCCCAAAAAACCAAAGAATAAAAATTGAAAATTACACAAATATCTTATCCATCTCCCTCCCTCTAAAAAACTAGGTCAATGAACTGCAGCATTGCAAATTACTCTTCAAATTAATGTTAAATTTTACCAATTCGAATTATTTTAAAGTTATTCCACAAATTCGTGCGATTTTCTTGCTGTAGCTACAAGCACGAACTTGAGGACTGAACAGATATTTTACGTGTCAACTATCAACCATTCACAAGTACAGTAATTGAACTATTTAACCGAGTTCACCAAGTACGGATTTACAATTATAAAACTAAAAGTACTTCCCTATCTATATTAAAAAAATATGTAGAAAAGCGTACAAAATTGAACTAAATTTTCATCCGTAATAATTGAAAAAAAGTTTAAAATTAATTCAAATATGAAAAATAAATAGTAATTCAAATTCTATGTTGGTGACAAAATTATTACTGCATTACTATTTATGACAGATATCCCCACAGGAGTAAACAATACAATAATCTGACAAATTTTTAATGAAACAGACAAACGGAATTTATGAGAGAAAAAAAATTCTCTGAACTCTACCGACGATTGTCGGAAGATGTTAAGAGAGGTTGCGGCCCAAGTTCCATCCCCTATATAAACAAATATAAACAAATTCACACATTCATAATGTTTAATTTTTCATTTCTTTAAAAATTTAAAGATCTCAGGAAAACCAGTTCTACATTTTCAATAAATTCCACAAATAACTGGAACGGTTGCCTCACACTCATGTTACATGTATTTTACATTCCATTTTTTTTTCTACTGCAGAAGACAGTCTTAAAATCAATCTGAAATCTGTCACCTGCTGAAAGATATATTGTGAATAAAGAATAACATAAATTTAAGACAACGCTGTAATTTTTAAGTAAAATGTACAAAAATGTGTAAAAGCATCAAATCCAAGGACTCAAAAGTAGACTGACAAATTAATTATTTCTCTCTCCGGTGTATAAGATTGTTCTACAAATCGGTTTTTTCCGGTTAATTTCAAAGTGAGGAATACACAATACAGCCTTTTTCAATCAGAAAAATTTACTGTACATGCGTTCTTCAATTTCATGTGATAAATTTTCGAACGTAGCTCAAATAAACTGGATTCAAAATTTGGTGCAAAACTTGGCGGAATTATTTAAATATTTACCAAAATTTTAAATTTGCGAAATAATACTGCTCAAAATACCTACGGTAATAAAAAATACATTCAAATTTAAAAAAATTTTGAAAAATCGTCCATTTTGCAAATTTTAATAAAACGGAAACAAATCAAGTTTTAAATTTCTCTATTTTCAGTCACAGTCCGTTTCCCCCAAAAATAATAAAATTTTAACTATTTGTAAATTATTAAAGTACTCCGTAGTAATGAAGCACAAAATAATTGTAACTAAGCGTGACAATTCGATCTTCACGAGACGTTGACCAAGAATAAATATTACAATCACAATCTAATAAGAAAAACTTCATTAGTATTGAATTGTCCATCAACACGGCGATAGAATAAATAAATTTTTGAAAATTTTCTAAAATTATCTTAAATCAATTTTAAAATCACTGGTGGACAACAGACCATTAGTCAATAAAATATCAGTTCACTAAATTTCACAACTAAAATTTCACTTTTAAATCACAAATCTACTTTCACAAGGCAATTAATTAATCACACATTTGAAAATTGTGAACAAATTTCCTTAATCTCAACGAGATTTCAGATATTTCTTATTTTGTCACAATGAAAGTAATAATTTTTTGTTTGTTTTTTAACGGTTAATTTTTATAAGGCTTTGAATAAGATACCGTAAACGTGTTAAATTGCCAGAAAAAAGAAAAATAAAAAAATGCAACGGGATTTTAAAAAATAGGAACATAAAATGCGGAAATTAAAAAAAAACAGACAATTCTCATTTTCCTCATTTCTTCGATCAGAACAGGCCGCAATTTACAGGTTTAAAATCCTTAATGTTACAAACATAATTTAAAGTGAATAACAATTTATAGAAAAATTGTTTTCGTTGCAGCTATCGAAATGTTACCCAATTTACTATCCTAAATTCTACGCTAAATGTGCTTGTGAGAAATACTCTACAAAATTGCAATTTGATTGTAAATAAAACCTTCATTTCCAGAAAATTTTTCACAATTCTGACGGGTACAGCTAATTTAATTGAAATAGGCAATTTTATTTTGCGAACTAATAAAAGACTGAAAACATTTAATTCGTGATTTAGAAGCAATTCTTAAATCACGAACACGTGTTTCCAAAAATATTTTTACGTAAATAATTTTTGGAAAATTACAAGCACGGGGTTGTAAAAATTTCTTTTGAGATATAGCACTAAAAATCTCTAACACATGATCACAAAAAATAAAAATTTTTAAATTTGTTTTTTCAACATTTCGAATTAAGCAATAAATTATGTTTAACATCATTTAGTACTAAATTTGAAATGTTTTTCAATTGATGACGATCACACTTTTTTCAATTTTCCGGTCAAAAAGTACACCATATATTAGAAGTAACGGTAAATAAATACATAGTTAAATTTTTAAGTAATAATAGAACAAAGTAATTCTCGTCATAGAAAAATTATTCACATAATACCAATTTACAATCTTTCCTCGTAGATTAAAAGATACTTTGGCTCGTGAGAGAACGTTCGATTTCTTAACCCTAACAGTTAGATTTCCGTTAAAAGAATAAAAATCAAGTTTTAAAAACCATATTAAAAAATTCAACCGATTGCTTGAATCTTTTAGTGTCGCTTTACCGTGTAAGTCATTCAAAATCTTCGTGATTTACGCAGATTTTGAATTTTTCTTACGAGCGCTGCTGCGGATCATTTGATGCCGTCAACGGAGTGTGAATCAATATGGCGGTGGAATTCACGTGACCAAGCTACCCATCAGCCTCTAGTAACGAAACAGTAGATAGTTTGCTCACTTTGCTGACATCAGCGCCGTCTTTCGGTGATGGCAAAAA
>JAQIWS010001489.1:0-11157 GCA_034696085.1 Stigmatogaster subterranea | reverse complement strand
ATAACTGTATCACCGCCTGTCGGCTTTGCATTTTCTCCAAAATGTTTTATATTTAAATTGTTAATTTAAAACTGTACTTATTCATATTTGGTTAAATCAACCGTCCATTCATTTTTTCGACTGGTGTACTTAAGAATATTGAATTTAATGAATTTTCAATTCGTTATGGCCCTCTTGTAATTACCATTCCTGTAAATTTTGTAAAACTTGTATGAAATATTGGACCCTATCTTTACATTGAGTTTAACAAAGAATACGGTGTTAAATGTGTTTTGTGTTATGCAAATTTAATTCATTTGTCCTTTATCATTCAAACCCAATATTACTGTATATTTAACTCGTTGACACTTTGACGTTTTATCAGTCGAGCCAATTATGAAGTAGTGTAGATATGACTGGATTATGTGGAAATGAATTACAGGCAGTCCTCGACCTCCGAAAAAATTTGGCGGCCAAAACGGCTGATATAGTGCTTTCTGGAAATAAGCATTTTTCTCATTTGTGTCGTTTAGCCATCTACTTGTCTTACGAACAATCTGAATTTACCAACATTTTTTCTTCGCGAGTCTAGGACTGCCTGTATAGTTTAACTATTATACACATGACTCTTGAACCAATTTTTTTGACATATTTGTTTTAAATATATTGCATAAAGTTTATTTCTAACGTTAAACCTTAACTGAAAAAGTACCGTAAGTTAGTAGATTCAATGTTGATACTCTGTACACAACGATCCTAACACTTGTTATTCTATAGTACTCGCAACAGAAACTTATTTGGTTTAAGTACCGTAATTTAACCTATTAAAATCAACCCAAGAAGAACTACAGTATTTTAAAGCAATTTTATTGATAAACTTCTGTATAACTTGTTTTGTATTGTTTTCAAGAACAAGAATCTTCATTTCTGTTAGCTCATATTTGCAGGTATGAATTTTATGTCTTGGGTAGACAAAAAAACCTGAAAATTTTCGTTTTTTGACGTTTTTTGAAGGTAATTGTGCAAGATCCAGTTTTAGTAGCAACCCTTACAGAAATGTTCTGCAGAGTTCTGTGGAAATCGTCGTGTAGGTTGTTGTTTCTACAGAAATGTCCTGAGGAGTGCTTTCTGAAGAAAAAATCGTGCGGTGTTTCTACAGAAATGTCTGAGGAGTGCTTTCTGAAGAAAAAATCGTGCGGTGTTTCTCCAGAAATTTCTGAGGAGTGTTGTCTTAAGAAAGTACATCGTCTGTAGATATACTACCGGTATTTAAAAATTGTGAAGATTTCGAATTCGATTCTTGTCGAATTTTTATTTAAATTTTTATTGTCTTTTTCAATGGACTATTAGGTAAAAAGAGTTTCTATAACATTAGTTTTACAACTTTACTGTAAATAACACAAAACGCACACGTAATATTGTGTTTTAAGATTGGTTACATCAAAATGTATAGATAAATTACAATGGTTCGAACGAATCGACGATCGAGACAAGAGAAGGCATGCTAATAATTAATGATTATCTAGTTGATGTTTTGAAAACTAATGAAATTGTGGTTTGAACGAATCGACGAGAAGAGGAGGCGTGCTAATTATAAAGTTGATGCTTGCTAAATTAAACTAGAACACAGAATATTTCTGAAAATAAATTTGTTTATTCAAATAGTAATATTTCGGCAAACAGATGTAAACAGAATCTTTAGGTCTCTTCGAAACAATTTCCTACATATTTGCTGTTGGACTACGTGAAAAACCGTCGATTTAAAGCGTAGGAAAAATAAAATTTTTAGCGGTTCAAGTAAAGCATCTTTTATAATTTAAAATTTAATTAAAAACATAAACATCGTAACTTTTCATAGATGAATGGCGCAGGTCTTATTGTCGAAAAGGCGGAATTGTTGGATCTTTCTTAATGTGTTGTAAACCGTAGACAAATTCGCTGTTTTCTTCCTTAAAATTACCGTGAGCTATTAACAGTAAAAATTTTGCTGCCATAACGTGTCAAAAATATAAATTGTCGTCAAACGGCATTCTTTTTAATGTTGAGCCGCTTAATTTACATAGGCAGAGATGATTTAATCAAATATGTTATTAATTTACAAGGCAGAAATTATTTAAACGAGTGTCTTATTAATTTATTCATGAAAACAATTTTTTTATTTTGTAATTTTTTACTGTTTCTTACAAAATTTTCTTGCAATTTTCAATTTAATCGAGTTCAAAGACATTTGGTAGAGGTACGTAATATACAGAATTACTAGATGGAACAGTTACATATTTGATATTTGGAACAATAAAGTTTAAATTGAAACAATGTTTTTCATTGGAAATTCTAATTTGTTCAAGAACTTCGTGTCCTAAATTTTTTTTGTGTACATAACTGATTTTTTTCCTAAATCCTAAAGTCAGAGTATCACCTGATTCTAATACAACTTGGAAAATATCTGATAACTGATAAATCTTCCCATCCACGCATTTAAAAATCGCATCATCCTTTTTTCCCCGATTCAGATTTACTGATGAAAATTTACTTTTTTTAATTAAACAGTGACGAAAGCCAATAACGTCTCGTACCCTATCATCGCCACACCATCTGGAAATTAATTCAAAACATTCAAGATCTAACAAAAAATTTTTTGCAATTTTCCCAACAATAGTTACATTCCCAAATTTACAAGAAGTTTTGTAGATGGTATCATTATAAAAAATGCGAGAAATTGCAGAGTTGAACCAAGCACTGTGATTATTTTGTATTATTTCACTCATCATAAAACTTCTTTGCGCAATATTTTTACAAATTTGCTCTGGTACGTATCGTGTGCCGTTAAATGAATTCAAAATATGTCTATTGTATGATTCAAATGGGAAGCACGATACGTTCCATAAGGGGCCAAAATTCCTAACGGTGTCACAAATATGCATCAATAAATGAACATTATATGTACACCAAGATTCATCATATAAAGGCACAATATCACATACAAAATTAATCAACAAGTCTTCACAATAATCTATACTATCTTTTGTAAGCTCATTGCCTGTTAAAATTTGAATGGCTGTTGAAAATTTGGTAAAATGATCAAGGTATTCCTGCTTAAGAACATCTTTTAAAATTATAGGTGAAATGAATAACCACGTGCGGTACTCACTGGCTTTCCAATGTTTTATGTGTTCTAATGATCTCACATATCTAGGAAGTTCACACGGCACTTTAACCCTGTCTAAAAGTTCATTAATTCTTTTCTTTTTTAATCCTAAATAAAAAGATTTAGAATGAAATTTAGAATTTATCCAATTACTAATAAAAAATTTTGTCACCCCCAGACACACATTGTGCATATAATCAATCGGACAGTCATTAATTATGTCAAAATTTTTAAAATTAATTAGAACAGATTTACTTAGTACACCAAACGATTTTAAGTTTTTTTGCTTCTGTAACAAAAATTTAGAATAATTATCTTTTGTACGAAATTCAGGCAATGGAAGTTTAGGTAAATATACGCGTTTGCCAGGAGTGTTAACGACTCTATCAGTTTTACATAAACAGTAATTACACCCATAGGTGCCATTATGTTGGCTTAAACCCTGAACCGCACATCTTGCAATTGAATCAGCTACCATAGCTACAACGTGGATACCCGAGTTATATTTCTTACCCATATACTCCCAGACTAAACCCTCATTACTATTAATCTTATTAAGTTGTTGGATTAATGGCTCAAAAAATAACTTAAAGTCTGGTTTATTCCTCCCAAACCATAAACCTCCAATTAAAACATTCTTTTTTCGCAGACAATAGCTCATTTCATAGATATTATATAAAATTGGCCAAATACTTGAATTAGAACTTTTCGAAACAGGCACACCATCAGTATTCAATATTAGCGTTAAATCGTAAGTAGTTAATGATTTTCTCACTCTTATATATTCCTTTGCATTCCAGACACTTTGTATGGAATCCAAAACTCTGACTTTTAGATTTCGAAAAATATCAGTAACAACATCTGCGTTTAACAAGACATCTTTGATTTGTTTTGCTATGTTAAAGAATGCAAAGTAATTTCCTAGTTTTTTCAATTCTGCTAACCGAAAAGTTGTATCACAAGAAAGACATTTAAGAGTTTGTTCATCTAATAGCACATTGCAATTTGGACAGACAAACATTAAAGAATAATTTGAAGCCCAGTCAACATTCAAATATTTTTCAAATAGGTAATTCGACGTTACTGATAAAAATGCACCTTCTGGCATGTGAGACGAAATCAGTAGAAGCAAATCGTCTAAGCCTTCCTTCGTCAATTTGTGACGCAAAACAAATGCGAGTACGAGGAAAATACTTTCAGTTGCAGATAGTCGGGCATTTTCATATAACGGATTCTGAAAATTAAAAATTCGAAATAATTTAATAGTTTCCTTAAAAAATTCTTTTGTAAAATTTTAGTGTACTCACTGGTTTATTTGTTGGTGGATCAAAATAGCCGTTGCTACTGTGGTCAAAAGTGAAATTGTTACGTGATTCGTCATTGTCATTCGGATTATCATCTGATTCGTCAGAGTCATTCGACAGATTACCATCTGATTCGTCTGAAGAATTGTCCTTGTCTACATTATTTTGGCCAGACGAATTCAAATCGTCAATTTCGTCTAATTTTGAAGAAGTGTCCATGTCTACATTATTTTGGTCAAACGAATTCAAATCGTTACTTTCTTCTTCTTCAGGCTGAGCGATTTCGCTGCCGCAAGCTGAAGACGATGTAAATTGGCCGCTTTTAAATTCCTCGTATGACAAATTCTACAAATCAAACAATATTTCAAGTTAATTGTATTTACATCTTTTAAAAATAAATTAAATCAATTCGAAAAACGTACCTGTTCACTTTTCCATTCATTCATAAAAATTTTTTTCTGTCGTACTTTTGTTGTTGGAGGAATGACGTCAGACGGTCTGACATTTGAAACGAATTCTCTATATTTTCGCTTGCCAGCCATCTTAAACATAAAATATAGTAAAGTCATTAAATAATTAAATTAATGGTCAGCAAAATTCGCACAAATCTAGCGAGCTGCGAATCGATTTTCATGCCGAAAACTGTGTCGCACGTTAGCGTCAAAGAACAGAACTTTTTGCATCTATCAGAAGATGGTTTAGCGATAAAATTGTTACGACCGTTAAGTTTTTACAGAAATTACGCGTAATTTGTACAGCATAATAAATTACAATATTTTCGCGCGACTAGATCAAAATTTTTTTTGGAATAACCTCCTCTGTATGGTATACGGTAGAATCTATTATACGGGGATGCGCGATGTACACAATTTTATTTTCGCAGCAATTTATAATTTACAATCAATGTAATGCAGCTACTTTTTTTTTTTTTAATAATCGTCACAGTTGTCGGTCGTCACTTTAATAATACTGTCAAGATTGGCTTCTAAAATTTCGGTAAAATAGTTCATGCGAATTTAATTTTTTTCGATGATTACAGAATCTTTTTTTTATTGCCCATTATGAGCTATCAAAACGTTGTGTGCGCTCTCTATTGATATCTGACATGAATTTTTCATTTTTTTACAACTTTGATGTTTGTTACACGCAAAAAAGTAGAGTTTTAGCAGCAATCAAAATATCTTAAATTCTTAATGATAATATAAATATTAACTTTTTGTGCGCAAAGCTTATTTTAAGAGGTTAAATGTGAAAATAAGCACTTTTTTTTAGTCATAAAACAAATTACCTTGTTGTATCCAGTGAGATGATTATATATGGCGGTCGGTGAACGCGTGTAAAATTTTGTGAAAAGATGGTAAAGCACGTGACATCCGTCAATTATCCAATCCTAGGCAAGGAATTGATAAAACGTATCACTAATCCTCCGGACCGAATTTATAAAACGTGGTTAATCTCTTGTCGCCATTGTATTTAATTGCAGTAGACTTTTACTTCGTCTCCAATATTTTTGTACAACAGTTGGAAAATGAAGAAATTTTATTTGGTCGTGGAATGGGTAAATGAGCCAGGAATGTTCAGTGTGATAAGCAATCACGAAATATGTGATAAATCAAAACAGCAAGATATGAATGGTCTTGTAGAAAATACCCTTGCGTTTAGACTTGATGATGACGAAATTGCGCAGGCACTAGTTCATTGTGTTGGTACGGCTTTAAAATTATTTGAAATTATTTGAACTTTCATACAATCGGTTTTTACATCTTTCACTAATTTGTAATTATTGCTTTATTAGGAGAAAAACAATTCGCTATGAACAAAAAGCTTAATCAACTTTCACAGGAAGCGACTGAAAAGTCTTTTTTAGAACAAGAGAAGGGCAGAGGAAAAAGACAAAAATTCAAAAAAAATTTATCGATCTGTTCAAGTACTAGAACTAAATCAACGGTAAGTTCTTATGTTTTACTATAATTTTCTTGAGTGCAGTATATTGTTTACGGCTAAAAATATTAAAGCACTGTACTCAAACGCCGTTTCCCGAATGCACAATTTCTTTTGTTTGATCCAATGATAACGTTTTTACGGCAACAACTTTAAATACGTTGTTGCTATTTACGGATTGTGTTATTATAATTAAGGCTAATTACCATAACATATGCGGTCTAGTTTTGCCACGCGGTAATGGCGAATTTTTGGTCACATTTTTTTGCCTACTGTTCGACATGATCTTGTTACTTTGGTTCAAGTTTATTTCGATTAAATATAAATAAAATAAATGGATTACTACTTTGGTGCAATAGCAAATGATAAGGAATGATTAAAGAGTACCGTATTTTTATTTGTAGAAAAGAAAACAACCCGATCCTTCAGTTACAAAGGCTAAGATATTAACAGCTGTCCACAAACGCAGACGAGAGGCAAATACCGGTACGCAGAACAAAGAAGTACGTGTAAGTCTTGCAATTTATTTATGATAAAAGAAGACATCTTTTTCCAGAAATTAACAATTGTGTATTGATTCATTTACAGCAGAATAATCGCCAATGCAACAATGCTACTGTTGATGACGTTGAGCAGACGAACAGTGACGAGAGTGATGTGGATGAGATTGAAAATAATGTTCCAGATCCGATTGAAGAATATAATGATCATCAGGATTCAACCGAAAAAGAAGACATTGTTCAGGATTCAACCGAAAAAGAAGACATTGTTCAGGATTCAACCGAAAAAGAAGATATTGTTCAGGATTCAACCAACAAAGAAAATAATTTTCACGATTCATCTGACAACGAAAATTCTAGTGTGGATGCCTGCTTGATTGAAGAATTGCGCTCGAAAATTAAAATTCTGGAAACCCAAAATCGCGAATTGAAAGCTAAAAATGAAGCAAACCTAAGTATGATTTTAGAAACTTGACATTGGATGAAATAAATAACCTGAAATTTTTTAACAGAATGTATTAAAACAATCCGAACACAGGCAACAGAAGCTGCATCTCAAATAGTAAGTGATTATTACAAAATAGTTTACAATTATATTTTAATATTTCTGCTTTTAGGAAGTTGACATCGGTAATGGCGTTCTTGTCAAATCTATGAGATTAGATTTTTGCCTTCGACAGAGACATGCTCCGACCATATTTGGAAGGGAATTGTTGAAGGCAGTGTTTACTACAACTGAACTTAAAACTCATTCTTTGTTTGGTAAACCATGTAACGCAAGCAAAGACACTATTCCACGTCCAGCATTGGACACAAAAAAATTAAATGCTGTCATTGGTAAGTTATAAAAGTATCACATTGCCTTACAATTATTGTAATGTTTTTGTATAATTTATAATTGCAGATTACGTAATGGAGCACACACTGGCAGGTTGCGCAGTAAAAAGATCCAACATTAATGCCAGTCTAAGCGCGTTGTTGAAGGAAGTCCGCAAGAAAAAATGAATATGTATGATGTTAATATTGTAAAAAGTTGAAAAAATAAAAGTTTAAAACAATTTATATTTTGGTAATTTTTATTTGATCCACTATTGACGTGGGTAATTTGATTAAAATAAAGCTATTGTCACGGAAAAATCATAGAAAATCTTTTTGGAAACGCTGCAGAAATTCTAATGGATTTCCAAAGAAGCCTCCTGTGAAAAAATCCGAGGAAATTCTTGTGGAAATTCTGAGGGCATTTCTGCGGAAAGTCTCTGAAAATTCCCTTTATAACAACACAAATTTCTGGAGAAAATGCAGCAGAAATTCCTACGGAAATTCCTGTAGAATTTCCGTGACAACAAAACATATGTTTAAAGAAATTCCTGTGGAAATTCCTGTAGAATTTCCTGTAGAATTTCCGTGACAACAAAACAAATTTTTAGAGAAATTCCTGTGGAAATTCCTGTGGAAATTCCTGTGGAAATTCCTGTGGAAATTCCTGTGGAAATTCCTGTGGAAAATCCACACCAATCGAAATATTTCACTTCACGCTTTCTGCAGAATTCCTTACCAATTTGCTGCAGAAACTCCGCAGAAAGCTCTAAAGAGAACATTCCTGTGGAATCTGTGGAATTCTGGAGAATCATTTTTATAAGGGAAAGTAATCTCTGCTCAATTTCCCAATACTAAAGCAAACTTTTACGGTCATGCAAGGAGTTAAGCAGTATTTACTGATTGCAAATTTTGTTGCGTTAGAATTATTTTAAGAGTGAAATTAAAAGTTGTACCTACAATTTGATTGTCCATTTTTTAATATCTGGTAATTCGCTTTAAAGGCATTACCACTTAAGGTTGTGCAACATTTTTTCAAAAATTTGCTTAAATCCAATCGAATTTCCCTTACCCACCAAATATTTCCGTCCAACCAAATTTTTTTGTGGTATACAATTTGCGTGGAAAATTATTTGTAACTTTTGGTTGCCGAAAATTATCACCAGAGTGAAATAAGTTTTTGAGGAAAACTATTTAAGTTTTGGTGAGAATACTTTATAATTTAATGTAACACCGTATATTCAGTTTGGAGAATTTTGAATAGTAAAATTAAATTGTGTATAATTTTCTTACAATGCTGTTTTATCGATAAACTGTGATGTAAGAAAGTTAAACCTTGTTTACTGAGTCGAATTGCATAAAATGTTCTATACTCAATAATTTAAATTTATTGACAAATTTTGAAACCATGCGATAACTTTACCGTACGGTGTACTTATTTCGATATCCTGTGATCGAAGAATGACGACTCATTCTAGTGAAAAAATGGAGAAATTTGTATGTTTTGTGAAGCAATATTGCTTTTTACTTAGTTATCGTGTAAATAGGTAATTTTGAATTGTTGATTAGAAGTTTGTTTTAATTTGTCAAACAGGAATACATTTTTATTAATGTGATTGTATATATTTGTTTGCAAACATTTGCATTTTTCAGTTTAATATGACATCTGGTATGTTTGCTTAGCGATTGACAATTTGTTGAGCTTTGTGATACTTTTGAATAGACAATTTTACAATGTATTGAGGAATTTTGGGGTTGGAGATTACTATTAACTTTGACAACCGTAAGCTGAGGGTTCGCCTATGGAAATTGGCAAATTTGAGATGAATGGAAGTGTTTATACCAGTCAAACCAATTTTAATAATCAGTTATTTAGACTAAATAAGTTTACTTGCAAATGTAAGTCACAAGCTGTGACAGATGACAACATAAACAAGTAAACTCCTAATTTGGGAAGCTCTAGTCGCCAATATCGCTATAGTTTACTCAATTTTCAACATCAGCTGCGAAAGATTTGCAGGTGAAGTTGGGAAAGTTTTACTTTGCAGAATTTGACAGAATTGAGTTTACTTCACTTTATATACAGCGTAAACGTTTCAAAATTTGTCACTCAATCACAAGAAAAATTGTCCAAGCTGGTGATAGACACAAATTGTAAAAAATTAAATTTTCTTAATGAATTTGTCAAATATTTCATATCTCGATATTTTGCTGTGTGTGTTAGAAATTAATGTACCTATGCAGTAATAATTTTATGGATGACATTAATGAACGACACTGCGTTAAGACATTTCTAAACAAAATCCGTTTCCTGTGGTCAGTACCCGAATTCCCAAAAAAAAATTCATTTTATTATGTGTAAATTTTTGTTTAGGTACCGTGACTGTATCACCGCCTGTTGGCTTTGCATTTTCTTCAACATGTTTTGTATTTAAATTGTTAATTTAAAACTGTACTTATTCATATTTGGTTAAATCAACCGTGCAATCCATTATCCACGTGTGTACTTAAGAATATTGAATTTAATGAATTTTCAATTCGTTATGCCCCCTTGTTGAAAACTCATTATACCCCCTTGTTGAAAACTCATTATACCCCCTTGCAATTACCATTCCTGTAAATTTTGTACAACTTATATGAAATATTGCCCCTTATCTTTATATTGAGTTTAACAAAGAATACGGCATTAAATGTGTTTTTTGTTATCCAAATTTAATTCATTTGTTCTTTATCATTTATTAATTTTCAAACCCATTATTATATTTAACTCTTTGACCCTTTGACGTTTTATCAATCAAGCCAATTATGAAGTTTTTGGGCCTAATTTGGAATGCTCTAGTCGCCTATATCGCTGTAGTTCACTCAATTTTCAACATCAGCTGCGAAAGATTTGCAGGTGAAGTTGGCAAAAAGATCGTTTTACTTTGCAGAATTTAACAGAATTGAGTTTACTTCACTTTATATACAGCGTAAACATTTCAAAATTTTTCACTCATTCACAAGAAAAATTAGGCAAGCTGGTGATAAACATACAAATTGTAAAAAAGGAAATTAAATTAAATTTTCTTAATGAATTTGTCAAATATTTCACATCGTGATATTTTTCCTTGTTAGAAATTAATGTACCTATGCAGTAATGATGATATTACTGAACCACACTGCGTTAAGACATTTCCAAACAAAAACTGTCGTCTGGACCCAAATTCGGGAAAATTTTTTTTATTTTATTTGATGTAAATTTTTGTTTAGGTATAACGTAGAGTGAAGACAAACTTATCTTCAGATTAGAATTAGAATTATGACCTTTATTTATTGATGTGAGTAATCAAGAAATTTACTCATGTAATTTTTGTCAGTCAAGAACCTAAATTTTTGCTAACCGTGCTTTGTAAATTCGGAGTATTTGTTTAATTCGAATTGTGTACAATTGTTACACAGTAAATTGTAATGAGTAATCAAGAATTTCACTTTT
>JAQIWS010001488.1:0-11159 GCA_034696085.1 Stigmatogaster subterranea | reverse complement strand
AAAGCATTGTTGAAAAAGCCTATTTTTCAATTTTTGGAAAAGCATTGTTGAAAAAGCCTATTTTTCAATTTTTGGAATGGGTTCATTGTTGATTGGCTTATTTTTTATTGTTATAATGTGTTGTATGGCATTGTACCCGGAAATTTTTCAATTGTTGGCGTCATAGTTTGTATTGTTGGGTAACAACCAAGTGACGACAACGTCTTACGACTGTTTTATTCATTGTAGAGTAAACAATATCAATTAATTCTTTATTATTACATCCTGTCTGCTCTCTAGTTTTCATCTATACTAATCTCAATTGTTTAAATCATTGTAGATTAAACAATACCAATTGATTCTTTACCACTACATCCTGCTCTTTAATTGCCATCTGCACTCTTTCACATATATATAACCAACTTTTACTGATAGGAATGTTACCTATTGATTTTAATTCCATTTTAATTACAAGCTTACTGATTTTTGCCTTTAACCAAACAGAACGTTTAATTATTGATCTGTACAAACCACGCTATCTCCAACTTAATACAACTCCGCATCACTAATTTCATTGTTCTTTGTGAAACTTTAACAATTTCAAAATTTACAATCTTCTCTAAATCATTATCCACTTCTACTCCTAATTATTTACAACTTTCTCCCAGCTCGCAAATCTGATTTTTATTACACTCTTCAACAAAAGACGAAATAATCCATTACAAACTTTAACAATCCCCATCGGGTGACAGCGAACAATGCAATTGACGACGAGAAAACGTCTTCTCCATTGATGGTTTACCAATTGAAAAACGATCTTTTCCACCATATATAATTCAAGAATACTCGACGACGATTTCTTCTCCCTTGTTGTTCACTTTTCCCTGTCTTTTCTCTTCTCTTCTCTCTCTTACTTTTTTTCCGGTGTTAGCTTGCTTTATTGTAGAGGCGGTGTCGGGCGCAATAAAGTCTTATCGAAGACGTGAATTTGCAAGTAAACGACATTTTCTTTCTTTTTCTCCTTTTTTAAATTCTACATTTGATGATGTCGAAAATAGTTAAAAAACAGAAGAGAAATAAATTTCCGCAGACAAGATGTCGCTGAGGTGGACATTTTTCTTTTGTGCTTGTCGGGTTTAAAATTGGAGCAAAACTGAAAATGAGCGACGCTTCTCTTTAAAGGAATTCCATTATAGTGTGATACGCATTCATCATGTGCTTTCTATGCAAAAAAAAAAAAAGTTGCTTGCAATTCCTTTCAAATCCCTTGCTCTCTTAGGATGAAGAGCTTTTTGTATTGTGCGTGAGATGCTTTACCCCCTTCTTTTTTTATCTTTTTTTTTTTTTTTTTTTGTACCCTTGTTTTTTAAAATTTGAGAAAAATATAAAAAGAAGAATTTTTCTTTTTTTTTTTTTTTCTTTTTTGAATATTTTTTTTTTTTGACGAAATTTGCGGTACTTTGAAAGGAAAGAGAAGAGACGAAGAGAGGAAAGACTTATTTGTTATTTAGATGATGCATATACGCCATTGAGATAATTGAATTCGGGTTTACATCGGTTCCCAAATGACATTTTCTTTTTTGGTCGATGAAAAATTTTTTTTCTCATGTTTTCTTCCTTTTTTTAAAGATGAAATATGACGTTGTAATACCTGAGAAACGTTCTAGCGTGCGTAATTTGGTAACGATTGATTGCGAAATTTAGTCTTTTTTTTTTTTTGTACGTTGGTCCGAAAAAATTTTTCTGTCTTTATCGACAAAAAGAGGTAATTTAAGCATTTGCCAACAACAGCGTTGCAAATGTGATTGGTGTGGTGGTGCAGGAAAAAAAATTATTGAAGTGTTGTTTGATGGTTAGTTAGTCAGTGTTATTTCCTTACTCCAAAATGGGTTTCAAGTTGACGTTTTGTATATACAGCTTGTACACTTAGATTGGTTTATTTATATGTATAAAGTCGTATATTTTTATATGTATATATGAAGCCAAGTATAAAACGTAATGTACTTCTGTATATAAGAAGATATTGACATAAGGAAATGTTGTTTGTTTATGATAAACAGGGGAAAGTTGAGAGTATGTTTGTGTGAGTGTATGTATGATGTTTTGTAGGTTTGTTAGTTGTGGGAAAGAGTTGAAAGTGGTGGAATTTGATAATTAATAATGTAAAATGGGTGTTGTGGATTTTGGGTAAGAAAATTAATGCTTTTAATTGAAAGAGGCGAGTTTGGTTTTTGGAAATATGTGATTATTTGTGTTAGAAAAGCAGATTTTGTTGATGTAAATATGCGGTGAAGAGTTGGAACTGAGTTTGTGTTGAGGAATGAGTTGGTTTCAGTTGTGGGAAGAATATTTTATTTCGGTTGGGAATCCAAATATTTTGGTTTGAGAATTTGTAGTTTTAGTTGTACAAACTTAATTTCCATTAGAATTAATACTTTATATATTGGAAAAGTCCATTTTCACTTGAGAAAACAGCAAAATTTCATTTTAAAAATGCAAATTTACCTCCACAAAATTGAAAAACAAAATTTATTTACTCGGAAAAATACAATTTCCATTTCCTAACATAAATTCCAAGTTCAAAAACCGTTTACCCAAATTGAAAAACCCAATTTTCACTCGAAAAACCCCTAAAATATCATCTTACACTTTAAAAAAATATCACTAACATTTACCTAGAAAAATGTAAATTTTCATATTTACTTTTCACCTCAACTTTACCTCCTGTCTTCACAAAACAAACACACTCAGAACGCCGTTAGTGGAAAATAAACCCCATTTCTCAAAAAAGTTATTCTTTATTCAGTCTACTCTTATTAAGTTTTCATAAGAGTATAAAATGCCCTCTCGTATCTCGTGACTTGCATTTATATGAAGTCATTAGAAGGGGGCTGACATTACGGCAACTAGGGCTAACACGCTCGTAAAATGTTAAGCGGAGACATTTTGCGTGATTAATGTTGTTTGGGTTTATAACGTGCATTGGCAATGGCGAGGATTTAAAACTGGTTTATACAATGTTTTAGGATTGTTGCTTTGTTTTCTTTTGCTTCGATGATTTATGGCGTGCGAGTGGATTAAAAATGCAACGCCGACGGGAAATGAAGACGAGATGAGATTGCTTATATTCAGGTTTTTTGTGGTTTTTTTTATTTTTAGGGTGGTGTGAGAAAACGGAAAGGAAAAGAATTGCGGGATATGATATTTTTTGGATGTTATTTGGTTTCGTCTTTTTGAAAAGGATGAAAAGGGTTTTTTTCCCGGTCGCTCAATTTGTGAAATGTGTCGTGGAACTCGTTTTGTAAACGAAGATTTTTTAAGATTTTTAAGATTTTTGATTTTTTTTTTCGTTTTAGGATTGAATAAATTTCTTGCGTGAAGATTAAAATGTTTGTTTTGGACGTTCGGGATTTTTTAAGGTAAGGAAATTTTTGTATTTTAGGTTTTAAATTGAAATTTTTATCGTGACGTCATATTATAATGAAAAATATGTTTTTTTTGGGAGTAAATTTATATGAAAATTATACTAAACTCTTTGGTAATCAAGTTTTTGTCACGTTTTTAGGTAAAAATTCACTAAAAATTCACTAAAAATTCACTAAAAAAATCACGTTTTTGCCGCGTTTTTAGGTAAAAATTCACGAAAAAATTTTATATAATAAACTTTCCACTACGTCACTTCACCAAAATACCACATTTTCCATGAAAAACCCCCAACAAAACCCATTCAACACCCAAATCTACAATAATCTGCAATAAATTCCCATCAAAAACCTTTTAAATATCACTTTTCAACCTACAAAACCCATTTCAACCACCACACACAAGTTACACAACCCAAAACCCAAAAATCACCTTTAAAACTACAATACTTTAATCCAAAAACTTCCCCTAAAGTCACAAAACTTAAATAAAACTCTTTATTAAAAATTCTCAAGATTACGCGTCTAACGTAACGAAACGTAACGACTGACTTTAAGAATTTGTTTCTTTTCGTACTCCATAATTTATTTATTTTATTTTATTTTTGTTTTCGTCTGGGATGTTGTTGCGTTCTGTTGTTTTTGTGTGGGTAAAGACAGTTGAGGGAAAGTTGTCTTTGTCTCGGATGTTAGGTCATCTGGCGAGGAGAGTGCGTGTTATGCAAAAGAGATTTGCATTATTCAGGATTCAAATCAGGCGCATTTATCTCGACTCAGCGGGAAAAGAAAGAGTCCCACATAAAACAACACAAACTCATTTGACTAAGAACACAGCACACCCTCCATGCAAAAAAAATAAAAAAGTTAAAGTGGACCGAGAAACTTTAATCCCAATCACGAGATAATGATCTTTTTCTAAATCCTCTTAGTTTAGATTTTGGAGATTTTATTTTGTAATTTTGTGGATGGAAATAAAAGTTTTTTTTTTTTTTTTTTTTTTTTTGAGGGGGTATTTTTGGTGCAAAGAATTGTGGGATTGGGAGAGAAAGTGGATGATAAAGAGGAAAGGTAAGTTGGTGGTGTATTTTGTATTTTGTTTCTATGGATTTGGCGTTGTTGTGTGTTTTGTGTTTTTTCTTAGAAGATTTTTGTTTCGTTGGGTTTTGTTCGGTTTGCTCGTTTTGTTTGCTTCGGTTCTTAGGTGTCGTGTTACTTTTGAGTTAGAGAATGGGGTTGGTTAATGGATTTTGGGTTATGTGATGATAATAATGATTTTTATTGATTGGGAATTGGGTTGTACTTGTAGTTTGAAAAGAATGGATTTTTGAAATTTGAATTTTGCAAAAAAAATTTCAGGATTTTGCAAAGATTTTTCTGGTTTTTGCAAAGATTTTTCTGGTTTTTGCAAAGATTTTTCTGGTTTTTGCAAAGATTTTTCTGGTTTTTGCAAAGACTTTTCTGGTTTTTGCAAAGACTTTTCTGGTTTTTGCAAAGAATTTTCTGGATTTTGCACAAAAAATTTCAGGATTTTGCAAAAAATTTTCTGGATTTTGCACAAAAAATTTCAGGATTTTGCAAAAAATTTTCTGGATTTTGTATATCAAAATTTGTTATAAGTGGTTTGATGGTGAGACTGATTAAATTAGTTAATTATTTTCTTTAGAATTATGTTTGAATATTTTTTTATTACAGGTAATAATTTTATCTATGTGGGAAAAATTAAATTTTTGATATTTTGTTCGAAATTTTTAAGATTTTTTTGTAAAAATCCGTCATAACGAATTTTACAATTGAATTAAGTCTGTATGCTGCATATACTCGCACTATGTTACTTAATTTACATATTTTCAATTTTAATTTTTAATTCTGAGATTAAACTTTTAAATCAAAAATTTTCCAAAATAATTTCACAACAAAAATTTTGTTGTCACTGAAAAATCGATAAATTAAATCTCCTAAAATCGTTTACTTCACATTAACAAACCTTTCATTAACTCCCCACGTAAATCTACTACCAACACTTTCTTCTACAACAATTTCTAAAAATTTCCACAATTTTCATTTACCCAAAAAAAACCAACAAAAATTTTCCCTTCGCTTCTTAACACCGAAAATATAAAAAGAACAAAAGAAAATAAATGGAACAATTTCACTTCTTACCATAATATCGACTTGATAGTAGAAAAACGAAAAACAGCAATAGAAGGAGCGAAGCAGAAGTGCTGACTCCGATGTAGGGTTAGAAACGAGGCTGGATGACGATGGCAGATGAAAACACGGACAACGGCGACGCTCGACCCCACAATTTTTACTCCACTCGACTCGCTGCTTAATACTGACCAAAATCGGACACGGGGCAAATTAGACAAAAGACGAGCAATCGACGATTTTCGCCTCTCTTCTTTTCACGGCTGCGTATTTTTAGCAGCAGCGCCGTCGTCAATGGCTGGCACTGCGCTTCTCTCACTTTCATTTCACTTTCTCCGTTCGTTGCTCTCTCTTTCTCGTTTGCCACGATTGGCGATACGCGAACGCCAGCTAGCGGGATGCTGCGGTACTTGATGGCGGTTTCTGGTGGGAAATGAACTTGATAGACACTTTCGGGCCTTTGGGTTTTTTCTTTGTCGGTGGGTTTGAATGGTTGGGTTTTATTTGTATTTTTAGTCTTTTTGTTGCTTTTGGTTCGGTGTTAAAAGAGGATTTAATCGTTGGTTTAGGTGATGGGGAAGTGGAAATTGGTTTTTTTGGTGGTGGGGGATTTTAGGGTGTGGGGGTTTTGCTGTTTTAGTGTTGCAGAAAACGTGTTTTGAATTTTTTTTAAGTGGAAAATATTTTTTTTTTGTTGGTTTCGAGAATGGAAAAAATTTTTTGTTGGTGCGGTTCTACCAAAATTTAAAATTTGAAATTTTTCAATGGGTAGTGAAAAATTTTTTTGTGTGGATTTTGGTATTTTTCAACGTAAAAAATATTTTATTTCGTTGGTTTTTGACTGAAATTTTATTTTTTTTGGTTGTTTTCTCATTTTCAAACATTTTTCCTTTGGAATAACTTTTTGCTAATTTTCCATTTCATAAAATCCTTCCTACATTTCCATTACCTTTCAACACACCCCACACTCTAAACCACGATGTAAAATTTCAAATTTACATTAATTTCCTATTTTTCCACCAACACCTAAATTTTTCTCCCACTTTCCCAATCTCCACCAAAACCATTTTTCACCCCAAAAAAACTCTCAACACCTACAAAAATTCCACCCAACTCACTTTCCATTAAACCCAAAACTTTCACCACCAACTCCATCTTACACACAACCTAACACTCCCCACCTTTCTCTCATTTTTCACCATTTTCCAACACCTCCACCCAAAAAACCCCACAAACAACAAACAAAACTCATTGATTGCAACCACGTAAATTTTTTATAATCCGTCACCGTCATTCAACCCCACTCACTACCCCATCTCAGTAACAACCCCAGCATATTAACAACTCAATTTCCCCATTCCCCCTCAAAAAAAGTCACCGAATAAAACACAAAAAAGAGAAGAAAAAAATTCAAAGCTGTCGCTCCTTTTTATATATAAAATTGTCTCGCGTTGAGATGGAAAACACGCGCAAATTAAAGCATTTTACAGTCGATTCCCGAATAAAGTTGAACTGAGTTCTTACGCTCTTACTGTATCCATCTACTTAGTATTCCAAGCTGGCATCCAATAGGAGGAGGAGGATGAGGCCTTTCCTGTCCCTGGGTTGTTATGTGGATATTTGAAGGGCGGCTGAATGGTGGAAAATCGTTGCTTTGAAACTGTAATCTGCCTTCCTACTGAAACACCCAGAACTTGCAATCAATCGAAGCTTAGCCTACGATACACCACATCTAAACCCACGTACCCGCGATATATATACTTTTTTTGGGGGTTTTTTTTTTTATGATTCTCTATTTCATCTTTTTTTTTTTTGTTTTTTTTTGGGAAGGGGAAGGAGGATTTGGGTGCGTTATGCGAAGGAAAGCGAGTTATTAGGATTGCGCAGATGCGTTTTGTAGGTTTGAAATTTAAAAAAGGGATTTTTTGTTTGGGGATTGAGTAGTTTTGTAGTTAAAATACGTAGATGGAAAAAATGGAATTTTGATTGAGGAGGTTTTTTGGAGTTTTGTTTTTGAGAGTTTTTGGAAATTGTATTTTTTTTTTTGGGTGCTGGGTTGGGGTTTTTTTTTGGTTGGGTTTGGGGAGTGGAAAGGGTGGTTGTTGGTTTTTGGTTAGTTTTTTTATAAATTTTGTTGAATTTTTGTTAGAATTTTGAAATTTGGGAATGATTTTTGTAAGGTAAAAAAATGTAACAAAAAAAAAGTTATAGCAGTTTACGTTGGATTATGGTATCAGATTTTAATGAATGTTGGTACTTTTGTTAAAATTGTGATTATTTTTTTTTTGACATTTTCAACTTTTTTTGTCGTTGTAAAATTGTCAAAATTTTGGAATTATTTGTTGAAAATTTTTGCAATTTTTAACGATCCCTTCAGGTTTACCCCTACCAGAAAAATTTGATCTGATTTAATTTATTTTTTAGATAAATTTTGTAAATTTTTCTCGATTTTTGCCAATTTTTACATTTTGTTAATTTTTGCTCAATTTTTGATGATCTCTTCAGGTTTACCCGTACCAGAAAAATTTGATCTGATTTTATTCATTTTAGATAATTTTGTAAATTTTTCTCGATTTTTGCCAATTTTTACATTTTGTTAATTTTTGCTCAATTTTGCTAAAATTTTGGACTATGTTAATTTTTGCCACTACAGGTATCATTCTTTTCTTAGCCATCTTTATCACCTTTCCTAATTCCCCCCTCCCCCCAAGAAAAAAATAACCCTCCAAACTGTCTCCGTCATTTTCTCTGACTGTTCATCGTTTTCTATAAACATTGGCTATTTTCACTTTTAGGTTGTATACTATATACAGAAACCACGAGCTACATATTTCTCGGTTATCGGCTTTAAAGTTTGTGATAATCAATATCATCTGCTTTGAGTGCTATAGGTGTGTTGTGTGCGTTATGTTTTGGTGAATTTAATCTCTTGTACAGCACCAGAGAGTTGGAAGCATGATTGCGCACGAGTTGCTCGTGGTTTCGACCTGATCTTTTCCTCAATCACTTTTACTTGCCCGTATTAAAAATACTTTCTCGGAATTTGGGAGAAGACATGTTCGATTTATAAGTGACTGGTAATAAATACTGTAGACTGTGGTTTTAACGTGAGATTTTGAGACGGAAAGTGTGAAGATTTGGTATTTTTGGTCACTGGAAATTTTTAAATTTGTGTTTAGTGTTTGATTTTGATCAAAATTTTGACAATTTTAGCCAAATTTTGGTTAAATTTTGAAAATTTGGAACTTTTCTTGACACAATTGATTGACAATTTTAGCCAAATTTTGGTTAAATTTTGGACTTTTTCTTGACACACTTGATTGACAATTTTAGCCAAATTTTGGTTAAATTTGGAAAATTTTCGACTTTTTCTCGATACACTTGATTGACAATTTTAGCCAAATTTTGGTTAAATTTTGAAAATTTTGGACTTTTTCTTGACAAACTTGATTCACAATTTAAATTTTAATTATTACCTATTATAATCATTTTTAACCACATTTTGACTACACTATTTAACCAGCCAAACCAAAATTTTGACACTCTGCCAATTTACCAAAACATTTCCAACAACTTACCAATTATTCACCAATCGCCTTCATCTCCTCTCAAATTCTCAATTCTTTCCCTCACCCTACAAATTTCAATTCCCTCCATCACTTCTCAACAAATTTTAATCATCACAAATAATTAATCCCGCTACTTACGCTGGATACAGGTTAAAACTCACAAAATACCTTACCATTTTCTTCCCCGAAAATCCAACTAATCTCATCATTACACACCTGACGCCCAACTTGATAAACTGAGCTATTAATTAGTCGGTGCAATTGAAGACTCAACGCGGATTTACTATTTATTTACCCACAGCGCCTTTCCCCTAAAAAAAATTTATTTTTGTTTATTTTGTAGATTTTCGTTGTATCGAGGGTCGATGACGAGGTTAACTCAGGTGGAAAGAAAAGAGGTGAATGTGATCCGCGTTTGTAACGTTGGATTGGTGGACGTTGATGAGATTTGGGTCGGGGATCGTGTTGTAAATGCGAATTGCGTCAATTTCCATTTATACGTCGTGCGCTTGTTTGTTCCTAATTAAACGGTTGATTGACATGGATATTTTGTTGTTAATCTTAATTCGGTTTGAGTTGAGTAGTTTTAAGGGTGACGCGAGTTGAATTGGAAGTGTTGTGTAATTTGATTTGTAATTTAAACATCTTTTTTGTCGGGAGTAGAATGGTTTGGGTTTCATTGGAGTTATTTAATTTTCGGGGGATTATTTAATTTTTGGAAGGAGAGAAATTAGTTGGTGGGTGAGTGAGGGTTAGGTGATTGGTTTTTGAGTGGGGTTAAGTAGTTTTTGGTAAGTGAAAAATATTTTTGTTTGTTTTTGTCAAAATTATTTTTATTTTGGTGAAAATTAACTGATTTTTTTTTAATAAATCACTTATTTCTGTCCAAAAAAAACATATACTCGATTTGTGGAAAGTGGCAATTTTCGACAAAAATCGACTTATATTTCACTGAAATCAACATTTTTCACAGAAATTGAATAATTTTCGACAAAAGTCGACCTATATTTCATTAAAATCAACATTTTTCACAAAAATAGAAATATTTTTCACTGAAATCAACATTTTTCACAGATATTGAATAATTTTCGACAAAAATCGACCTACTTTTGACAAAAATCGACTTATTTTTCACAAAAATCGACTTATTTTTCAAAAAATTGAATTATTTTAACTTAATTTTCTCGAAAAATTAATCGATTTTTCTGAAAAAAAAAATTCCTTATTTCTTAGAATCAACTTGAATACTTAAAAAACAATTGAATTTTTACCGAACTAAACTTAACATTTACTTAAAAAAACCCACAAAACTACCTTCCCCAAAAAAACAAAAATCACTCAACTTCCACCAAACATTCCTAAACATCACCGCCTAAAATCACCTCAACTCACTCACCCGATCCAAAAATAAATTTTTCCACAAATCTTCCCAATACCTCCCACAACAATAAAATACCTACAAAAAAAAATCCCAACTCGATTTCCTAAAAACCTACTTTTCATTCCTACCCTACCCCCACCCCCACCCCCTCCCCCAAAACCCCACCAAAAACGAAAAAAAAAAATCATTCTTACTATTACACTTTTTTATTCTCATAACACTAAATTTTTTTTCGGATTCCCTTGTCGTTTTTCAAAGTTAAAAGTCTGTCTGAAATTGCTGTTGGTGGCACCAAATGAGCTCCCATGAATTCACGACAAGAAGAGAGAGAGCGAATTTTGATTTAGAAAGCTCATATCGGCCGCTATAAAAGTCCGACGTTGAAATGGTCCGCTTTTTGGATCTGACCAACACAAGAAGAAATAAGATGTATTTCTTCCCCGCTTTTTCGACGGAATTAAATTAGCCCTACTTTAGTTTTCGACTGCAGCGACATCTTTCGCTTATTTTTATTTTATTTTATTTTTAGTAAAAAAGTTGTTAAGTTGTAAAAAAAGATTTAATAGTGGGAAAAAAAAGTTGGTTTAAGGAGGGGAATAAATCTTGGTTTTTTTTTTGTTTTTTTTTTTTTTTTTTAATTTTTGGTATTTAATATATATA
>JAQIWS010001487.1:0-11162 GCA_034696085.1 Stigmatogaster subterranea | reverse complement strand
GTGACGCGAGGAAACCTCGTGTCTGGTTCGTGCGTATCGGTGAGAAGCACCTGCGTTGCATTATACCGAGGAGTGAGGGGAGATTTGGTTTTTACGATTCTACTCACGAAGCGTTGATCGTTTAGCGGTTGATAATTCTTTCGAGTTATTGAAAAAAAAAAATAATTTGTTGCCATCCATTAAACTTTTCAACCGCTTTTGTTTCCGAGTAGGAAATAAGATACCGCGCCGTACAAAAAGCATTTCCATGTTGGGTTTTAAAAAATTTTTTTTTTGTAACGTGGATAGATTAAGAGATAATCTATTCGATCGATTACAGCGCGATGCGTTTTAAAACTCTTCCGCTTACGTTATAAATTAATCGACTTTGACGCAGCGCCCTCCGTCGAGTAATGTCGAAAATGAATAGTTCGGCTTACGTAAGTCGAGATATAATCGCGCAATTATACAGCGATCTATCTCCCGTATCGTAAAATGGTTCATCCCGCCATGTTTTCGTTAATTCGACAGCTGCGTTGAAAATCAGTCGCGAGATGTTCTCGGACGAGAGCGAATAATTGACCGGAAACGTAAGGCGCTCTCGTTTAGTTCTTGGCATTATACGTTGCGGTCTCCGACTCCTGCTGACATCTACCGATCATAAGTACCACTAGAAGGTCTTACGACGGCTCTTAATTCGCCCCCGTAATCTTTTTTAAGTATATTTACGTTACGTAATTAAGTAAAATTGTCGAAGGAAGTTTGGCATTTACGTGAAAATGTTACGAGTCGACGTACAGAATTACACAATTATTAAATAATTCTTTTTTAAAAAAAAATTATTTTAGTTAAAACGATGATAATTAATTCTTTTTTTTTTCTTACGGTGACAGAAGTGGGAAGATTCAGTCGCACGATCACAGGTAAGAAAACGTAAAACGAAACACGAGTGGTCATTGCACGAAATACTGTACTGTAGTTTCGTAGATCGTCCGAAAAATTAATCGTAGTCTTTTAAGTTGCATGACTAATTAGAATCGCATCTGTCGACTCGTTTTATTTGTGCCGAGTGTTTTTCCTAATTTATAGGAGGTTTAATTCGCAGCTTCGCAAACAGATCACGTTAAAGTTCGTTGAACCACTCAACGTTTTAAAAATTCGGTGCGAAAGCAAAAACGCGAGGTGGGAAAAAAATTGGTTCGTTAGTTTTGATCGACCGTGCAACAGTTTCTCGCGGAGAAAACCCTCCGCGGCGAGCTGTTGCTCGACGCGTCGATTTACGGTGGTTACTAGTTAGTTAATTAATCTGGAGAATTGTCTCGGTCGGTGATTTCTGAAATTATTCTCGGCGGTTGCACTAATTTTAAGAGGTCCGTTCCATTTTCGAGTCAGGGCGCTTCTTTTCGCTTTCCTTTTTTCCACCCCTCGGCGTAGAAATTTCCAGTTTGTAGCGTGTTTTTGATAAGAGACGTCATCGTTGGATTCGGCGATACCGACCGAGGATATTACTCCCCGAGCTCCGTTCGTCGACGCCCGCAGCTCGTTTCTTTATTCCGCGACGTTATTTCTATCTCTCGGCATCATGGAAGCTTGCGACAAGTGTTGCGAAATCGGGTAAGCGAGGTCGCCTTACTTTGCGGCGAAATCGATACCGCGTCGATTACTGATTTGATGGGTGTTTTTCCAATCGTTCGGAGTACACGATCGTACTTGTTTTGATTGAACTCGCGCGAATGTTAGGTCGGAATTTAAGCGTGTTGTTTCGACGAGTCCAGTTCGGTGAGTGGCGTCTGAACTTGGGTTTAAATTTCGTTCGGTAGTCGGTTGCCATTTGCGTAATAGACGATTATTCCATTACTGCGTTCACTTTCCGGTCAGAAAAATAAACGGTGCGGTTCGTAATTTCGACGATAGCTGGCGCGAGGGCACCGAATTTTGATTAAAAACGAGTTGCTATACTCGGATTTTATTTTTATTTTTTTCCTCCCGTCGTTTGTTTGACCTTCGAGTCGACGAACGTGTCGACCTAATAAACATCGCGTTTGTTCTCGCTACGCGGTCACTCCTACACTCGCGAATTTCGTTTTGCGTGATTGCGCGCGCAAAAACAAAAGGCGAGCTCATCCATCATTTTAATCCGCGAATCTTTTTATGACGTCGAAATTCTACCTGCTGTATACCCCCCGCATTAGCCGCGTCACTCACTGTGGAATGCGGCAGCTACCAAGGCCAGGTGGGGCAACGAGACGTCGCGCGTGACGTTTCTTATCTCCATCGCGCTTCTTTTAACGTGAAATTAAAAGTGACTTCTTTTCGTTACCTTTTTTACCTCCCGAGTTAACTGACGGCTGACTTAATTTTGACGTTACGCTCCGCGTAAATTAGAGATGATAATAGATAGGATGAATTTGCGGGGACTGGGAAGGAAGACTACGATTGTTTTAGTTCCCCCCTTCGGCCTTGGGCCCTTGGCACCTGTCCGTTCCCCCTTTTCACCCCCGCTCGGCCTTTCTCTTTCTTTTATCTTTTTCTCCGACCTTGACTGCGACTGGCCATGGGTGTCAGGGAGAAGCCCCGTCGTAAATTCGCCGTTCGCTGGTTCGTTCGTTCGTTCGAGTCGTCGCGTTTTGTTTTCGCTCTGTAAGTAGCAAAATCTACATCGACTTTGGTTTTTAACTTCGCCTTAACGCGAAATTTTTCTCACGTTCTTCCTATCGGAGTTGCGACGCCGACGCGGTGAGGTGTGAGGGAGAAAATTTTTGCGCCACTGAGTCGGGCTCGTTTTTGCGGTTTGGGGGTGAGATTTCGATGAGTCACGTGTTTTGGCTGATTTCATTCATGCACAGGTGCAGTTTGAAAGTTGAGATTAACGCAATGTTTGGCGATAGTACGATTTTATCGGCGAAAAAACTCGGCGCACTTCTCCCCCACGGCCATGCGTCTACGTGCAATTAACATTCCACACAAGCTCGCCCGTTTTACTTTTCTCCTTCTCTTCCGACAGTGACGTAATTCGGAAACTTCTTTTGTAAGCCAGCCCGAGTTTCCTTTCCCGAGTGAATGCGCATTATTCGTAACATTCGCTTTTCCTCCACGTTGCTTTGCGATTGCGATATAAAATAATTTGGCTCGTTTCGACGAACCGCCGACCGACCTAATAGCGAAAGATGTCCGTCCATCGATTCGGCAGGTGGGCTTCCTTCGAAAGCGTCGGCAATGAAAAACAACCAGTGAGGTGAGAACTGAGAATCGAAAAATACGCGTGCGCGAATTACAGTCACGGACTGTGGGTTTGGTGCAGACTCGTCCAATTTTTTTTCCTCTAGTTTGTTTTCTTTCCCCTTTTGATTTCCTGCGGGGTTTTTTTCGGGGATTTTCCTTCGGGTATCTCCGGCTAAACGCGAAAATTTTGTCCGTCGCGACTCGACCGAGAAGAGTGTTTTGCGCAATTTTTAGCCATGGTGTTCGACGCGCTCGCCGTTTCGTTTAGGCCGTTACAAATTCGTCGCAGTTTGATTAAACGCGTCGCTTGTTCTCTTACTTTAAAGAAACTACGAGAGTACCGACGGTGGTTTAAAATAATTTTACGGGCGATGCTGTCACGGTTTACCTACAGGGGGGAAAATCCTGGTTTGCAGTTGCGATAAGTTAAGAAACCAATGATGGACGAATCCTTGTGGGTGACGTAGACTCGTGTTAAAGAGGTGTGACTCAATTTGTGGTATAAACGCGCTCTTGTTCTGTGCGTACTTAGTATATTCTTGTCGACCGTGGGTGAACTTTGCTCGTTCGAATAATAATAATTATTATTATTATAATATCTCTCGAGTTTTCCTTTACTCACTTTTTTCTTTGTTTTCAAATTTAGGCGCACGCGGTCCCTCAATGCTCCGAGTCCTATTCAGCAGTTCGGACCTTGCGGCCGCATCATGAAGAATTCAGCAATGGTTATGTAAGTATCGGTTTCATCGTGGCGAAATATAATCGGTCGATCCCTAAGTTTAATCGCCTTCCTTTTGACCCAATAACGCGGCAGCGCTCTAAAAAGAAGGAACCGAAATGGCAAAGCTTTTTATTCGCGTCGATTTCCTTATCGTCCCTCATGAATAGAACGAGATTTGCTCGCCTTCGAATCCCAGAGTTCAATGATCTTTCTCTATTTCTCCGTTCGCCGTTTGTCCCGCGGAGGAAATTTGAAGTTATACTCGCGGAGTCATTCAAAACGCCAGCTCAGTTTGGTGTCTGTGAGTAATCATCTTCGATTCACGCGAAGGGCACGAGTTGCTCGCGTGAGTCAACGGAACTGCTGTTGATGCTGTTTGCGAAGAAAATAATATCTTCGCTATCGATACCGACGCTGATAATTCGCTTTTCACTGCCGACTGATAATTAGATCAGTGGGTGTCGGCGCCCGTTGCCAGTTTTCTCTTAGAATAACTTTCGAGATCGACGTCGAATACGGATCGTTTATAACTGGAAATGAAGAAAAACCTGCTGCGGTCGTATAACAGTGGAGAGAAATGAGACAACGACATTAATCACCGTGGAATGCGGTTCGTACAATCCTTCGTGCCCCCGCGCGGTGTATTCCAACCTTTATTCGGCAGAGAATCGTTTACTTTTAAGACTTCTCTCTCTCCGAAGGACATCTTTTCTCGTCTTTTATCATGAGGTCAGTGTCTCGTTTTGTAATTTACCGGATTAAAATAGAAAGATAAACATTTGATCGGCGTTCGCGTGAAGCGGTAATTTTGAAATTTCGCGAAGAATATTTTGAACGCTCGTCAAAATATTTCCAACGGTACTTGCGCGTTAGCGATTGACGAAATCCGTAAAGTTTATGTCCTCGAGGCCGTTAACCACGAGCGTCTCTTATTGACTTTACGAAGCTAGCTCGAGATTACAAAACAATTTGTTATGCCGAAAGAGATTCGGTATTTGTGCCAACTGATTCCACGCTCCTTGCAGCATAATTTTACGCCCGGTAATCATAGTTAATGAGCATTTATAATTACCCCACAATCGTCAAGGTCTGAAAAATCACAAAAGTCTAAAGTAATAAATTTGCTTTTTGCGTTTTTTTTTGTTTTTTTTTATCCTTCTCGTCACCCTTGAAAATAAATAGAACGCTGACAAAGTGCGCGAAGAGGGAAAATGAAAAAAGAAAATCCTAAAAGCACAATTTTGAAACGACTCCTCGATTTTTAATTACTCGTTACTCGCGACCGATTTTATTTCGTTACCGTCGGTATTACGTGCTATGTGTTTCGTCGGTGATGAACGATTGTTTTTTTGTACGCAGGACCATCCAAGATCCAGCCAGTCAGCGTTTGACGTGGTACAAACCACCTCTGACCGTGTTGGTGATCAAAAAAGTGCGCGACGCTGCCGTAATACAACCGTTCATCGATTTAGTCAAATGGCTCATGACGGTAAGACGAAAATGAAACCACGTACAGATTAATCTCGATCGGTATTCCGATTTCGTGCGACAGGACAAGCGAATGGTGGTGTTCGTCGAACTTTCCGTCATGGATGATCCCATTCTGTTCAACAACCAAACATTTTTACCGGTTAAGGACAGGCTCATGACTTTCCGAGAAGGTTGGTACCGTAGTAATTTTTGAACCCTCTCCTTTTAAGTAATCGACACCGTCGTAATTTGCAGGTAAAGACGATCTCACCGACAAGATAGATTTTATTATCTGCTTGGGAGGAGACGGAACCCTCCTCTACGCTTCTTCCTTATTCCAGGTAATTAACTTCGTGCTCGTGAATCGCTTCTGTACGGTCGATCGCTAATTCGTTTTTCGTCGACAGCAAAGCGTTCCTCCCGTGATGGCATTTCATCTGGGTTCGTTAGGTTTTCTCACTCCGTTTGAATTTAATAATTTTCAAGACCAAGTGACCAACGTTTTAGAAGGTGAGGACATCATACTTTTATAGAGGTTAATTTTTACGCCACGGTCGTTTTTCCCCTCGCCAGGCCACGCTGCGCTCACCTTAAGAAGTAGGTTGAGATGCATTATTTTAAGGAAAAATGACGAGAAGACAAATAAACCTCCGACTAATCTATTGGTAAGGGAAACCATTGCACCGTAGCGGAGTGACGAATTAATCTAAAATTTTCCTACCTTTCGCTTCGCAGGTATTGAACGAGGTGGTGATAGATAGGGGACCGAGTCCTTATTTGTCTAATATCGATCTTTTTCTGGATGGTAAACTCATCACGTCCGTGCAGGGCGATGGTATATTTATATATTTATTTATAATTTTTTTTAACTTCGAATTCGAGTTTGGATGACACGTCGTGTATTCGCGTTGCAGGATTAATCGTGTCCACGCCTACGGGGAGCACCGCTTACGCCGTAGCGGCGGGTGCTTCTATGATTCACCCGAGCGTGCCCGCGATCATGGTCACTCCGATCTGTCCTCATTCGTTGTCGTTCAGGCCCATCGTCGTTCCCGCAGGTGTCGAGTTAAAAGTAAGTGGAGATGTTACTAAAATGTTCGTAAAAGTGTGTCGTGTTGCATTTCTTTGGCGTTCACTCAACTGAAAATGTCGTCGTTAGATCATGGTGTCGCCTGACTCCAGAAACACAGCCTGGGTTTCGTTTGATGGACGTAAACGTCAGGAATTGTGTCATGGGGACAGGTAGGGGGTGCTGTAGTTGAGTCTTGTCATTCGCACCACCTAGCCACCAATTTATTACTCGAAAAGTATTTTATTAACGCACCAAAGTAAAAACGAGTAAATTAAACAAAGGGTTACACAGTGAGAAGCCACATTGACACCGGTTTCATATCAGTGCATCTTTCCCGTTTTGGCACTCGCACCCACATTTTGATTTGTTGCGCAGATTATGCTAAATCCCGACGCACGCAACACGGCGTGGGTTTCGTTCGATGGTCGCCACCAACAAGAACTTGTAGTTGGCGATAGGTGTGTAATATTGGAAAAAAAAATCTTGCTGTGGTTTTTGTTTGGTTTTGGCATTCTTGGTGGCGGTGGTGAGTGGCTGAGGCAGTAGAGCTTGGTGGTAGCTCTTCCGTCGCATACTTTTATTCGCATTTCTTATTTGCACTCATCTTTTTTTCTGCGCGCGTTTTATTTTTTTTTTATTTTTGATCTTCAAGTTTGCGGGTTACGACGTCCATCTATCCGGTGCCATCCATTTGCTCTCAAGATCAAATCAGCGATTGGTTCGACAGTTTGGCTGAATGTCTGCATTGGAACGTGCGTAAAAAACAACGTCACTTTGAGGAATTGTCGGATTTGACGCACGCTACGAGTAACGACACCATCGACTCGCTCGATCGTCACGATCACGTTGACAGTTAGGACATTTTGTTTCGATCGAAGATGTCGGTTCCAGGAAATAGAGGTGCAGTAGATTAAGTGACTACGTTTGTTTTTCTTTGATTCTAACATACGTGTTTTTTTTTTTTTTGAAACTAGCACTGCTGGTCTCAGTCACATTTGTTTAAGAGAACGAATATATTCGAGTTTTTTCGGAACTGGTTTTCACACGTTTTGTATCATGCTCAAATTTTTGTTTTTTAAATATTTGTAAAGTGTATTCGAAAAGAGTCAGTGCACGCTACTTACTCAGTATTTTTCTAATCCATCGAATATCAATATTGAACGCACGTGATCTCACGAACTTTGTACGTGTGACTCTGATGCCTTGTAATTAACGTTATCACTCGGAAATGTAAGGAACCCGTCTCGTTATTATGTATATAATAGTATTATTATTGATCTTTTAGAATACAAAACTCCGATGGTGAAAGGTTATTTTGTACAATGTGCAATTTGATCGACGCGTTAGTTAAGGAACGCTTTCTCAATTCTTCCGGTTTATTTTTGCTTCCACGCATTTATTTGACATCGTCGCTGGCACTTCGCCACGCCTGCAAAAAAAATATTTTCTTTTAACAAACCGGCTTGTTATCGAGTAAGTCTGACAACCTTCGCTTTTTCTTTGGCCTTCTTAGTCCAATCGGGTTCGCCCTGTTTAACAAATTTACGTTACTATTCTAATTATTATTTAGGTAGCCCCAAAGTAGAGCCCTAACTACTGTACCTTCACCTGGCGCTTCGAATCATTATCGTCCTGTGCCGATTGCGCGCGTCCGTTTTGTCGTTCCCAATCGAATTCCGAGTAAGCTATTTCGATTTCTCGTTGAAGATCTTGGGCTGCCTCTTTCATTTCATCTAACCGTTTCTGCGCCTGTAGAATCTCATTTTTAATAACGGAAGTTTCCCTGTCGATGCTAAAAAGTTAAGTGAATTTTTATGTTAAAGTCAGTTGATATTTCGCGTCGGCAATTATCTCACCGTTTTAATTCGTCGGTGGTTCGTCTAGCATCTTCCGCGCATCGAATGAGTCTTCCTTGATTAATGTCTTTCTTGTCTTTTTTAAGCGTTTTAAGAGCGAGTTTGTCTCGCAGCGATTCTATAGTTTGTTCTAAATTAGTAATTGCGCCGTCTATTTGAGCTGCCATTTCCACTTTGTGACGAATCCGGAGTTTCGCCAAGTAAGGATTTGCCATTGCGGACAAAACTTGTTTTTCCTCCTCTTGTTCGATATAACGACCTTAAAGAAAAAGCGAGCGTCGTTATTATCTTCGGATAAGTGCAGGATCACAGTTCCTGACGCAACGAGTAAGGCGTTGCATCATTTACGAAGAATAATAACTCGTTGACGAGTAGACCGATCGTAAAGGATGCTGTGACTCATCGTCCGAATTAGAATATGAGTGTAGCGAGTAAAATAATAATCGTAGTAATGAATATTACCCAACCAGCAAACGACGTCGGCGTATTTTGATTCTAGCTTGTGCTTCATTCTTTCGTAATTCGATTCCAATTCCTCGGGTGCGATGTTGTCAGAAAACTACGAGTTACGATTGTATCGTAAACAAAGATGAGAAGTGAGATTTGAATCGATTTTACCGAAGTTGGAGAAGCCAGTGGAGAATCGGGAATACTCGAGCTCGAGTGCTGGTCCATCGTTTCGTAATTGAAATTTCGACCGCTCGTTGTCGCGCTGGATGAAGACAATTTCGATTTGTTCGTTTCGAATACCGATCTGATATTCTTGACGGAAATGACTTCGTTCATTTCTTCGTCCGCGATAGAATTCGTGCCCGTAGAGAGTGATTCTGCCGGAGTTGGAGGCGGTGGACGATGAGAAACTTCTCGACTCGCTTTGTTCGAATGTTGAATGCTTCGGAATAATCCGCTCACCCATCGACCGAGGTCCTCGTCATCCTTTGCCTGCGAAATTATAATGTACAGGATGGAAATCTATTTATATTAAACAGGACACCGTCGAATCACAAAAGCAACCATTTTTTGCGTTTGATAAAAAAAATTAATCCAAACCAGGTTTGGAAAGCTTATTGCAATTAAGGGAAATAATTTGAACGATTAAGAACTATAATTACGAAAGTCAAGGGCAACCAAAGACGAAAAAAAATTGACCGAATCAGGGGTAAATATTCCGCGAGTCGAACGAGAAACTGTAATAAAAACTGCTGGCTGTTTCATTTCGTGATGAATACGAGATTTCACGGCTTTCGCTAGAGGCTAAATTGATATTGCAAAATTTGCATTTCGGTAAGGAGATGTTCTAGACAAGACCGTATTTTTTTTTTTTAAATACTGTTATTCATTTTCAGCTCAGCATTAATGTATTGGTGCTAATCTTCTCGTCAGGTAATGATTTTTTCATTGTCTAATATAAATGAATATTTTTTTTCTCTTATTGTTCGACTGATTAAAATCGCCTTACCTGTCCTAGCGTTACGTGCCAAAAGGTGAGTAGAGTGGCCAACATTTTTTTCCCCGTTTTAATACCGACGTTACGTGTTTGATCGATTCATGTTTTAACTAATTTTTCAGAATAATATACAAAATAATTCCTCCGAGGTACTCGGTGACCCAATCTGAGAAACTCGTCACACTCGTCTCAAGGTGAGTCGCGTTGTAAAAGCAGGAAGAGAAGTTTCTTCCTCCCCTTCAAATGTTCTTTACGGGCTTTTACCCGTTGCGGTCAGTTTGTTTCGATAATTACGTTTTCTTCGAAGTTGACGGCCGTGAGGTGATTTAAATATTTTCGACCTTCAACTCCAACGACCTAATCTCTAACGCGTGTAACAGAAACCTCGCATTTACTGTACTTACTTCCATTTTTAATTCCAGTTTGTTGTTCGCACGGATGAGTTTAAACGACAGAAATCGTCCAGTGTCTGCCCCCGAAGGCTCAATTTGCAGTCCTCTGGTCGCTATTCTTTTTCTCTTTAACACCGCGTTCGGCGAGTCTCCTAAATCGATGTGATCTAATTCGAGTACTGCCCACATTTGTTTCCACGCGGTCGACGGTGGGAAATTAACGTTTACGAAACCTGCAGGAGTAATACGAGGTAATTAAAATCGAATCGACGATGTCGATTATTAATAAAACAGTTACTCAACCTTTTACTAACGGAGATGATTTTGGTGGTACAGAAACGTGTCTGTTGGTGCTGGAAGATTGCTTCGTGGGAAATTTATTTATCTCTTTACTTTTATGTTCGAGGGATTCGTCGAGTTTATTTAATTCGTCCCGTCCGTCTATTACATCATTATTCTCCTTTGAATATTTCTCTTCGCTGTGTTCTTCTGATGGAATTTTATTGCTTAGTAAGTTGTCATCGCATTTGTTTTGGTCGTTGTTGTCTTGCGACAGCTTTACGTTCACCTTGTCCTTTTCAGAATCAACTTGCGCAGTGTTTTTGATAAAACTATTGAGTGCGCTGACGGCGGCGATCAAACCATCCGTTGTATCGAGAGTTGGCTGTGCAGCTTCGTCGTTTGTATTTTCGGCATCATCCGTCAGTGGTTCGGGTAAGTTAAGCGCCTCAAATACCTCCTGCAGAAGACTCTTGCCTCGTTCTTTAGCGGGAGTAAAATTGAATTCCTCTTCGCTCGATGACTCCGAGTTTAGATTTAGTAAATTTTCAATTTCTTCCGAACGGTGCAATTGCGTTTCCCCCGCGTTTCCCGTCGCTCTCTGGATCGAATCGAAACTTTGCGAAGTGTGAATTGCGGGATCATTCGTCGAAAGCGAAGGTACATTTTTTGAGTCGATGTCTATGGATGAAAAATACGGATCTGCCATCGCATTGTCAGTCGC
>JAQIWS010001486.1:0-11162 GCA_034696085.1 Stigmatogaster subterranea | reverse complement strand
CAAATGCAGGATTGACCTGTACTACTGGTGTCTCTACCGGAGTCGCATATCTCAATGCCGGCTGAATATGGTTATCCACATCCGCAGCGACCACCAAACTACATGGCGTTACCTGTGTCACCACTACAGGCGTAGCCATACCAGGTGTCGCATTTACCTGAGTATTCTGGTTTGATACTGGGGCACTAATCCGTGGTGCCAAGGGGGCAACTGCAGCTGAAAGCCCGCCAGTTGAACTCACGTTTTGTGCGACAGGCACATAATGAAAGGCTTGATCAGGCCTATCGGTTGAAGCACCGATAGGCTTCAACCTATTGTGGTACTAGAGAATACGGTGGTGGAGATCCACGAGCAGCGTCTGCTGCTGCTTGTATCCGTGCGTCCTGTTGCACATTTCGTGCGTCAACCAACACCTCCTGACGCATCTGATCTCGCAATTCCCGGAACATGGCCGTCATTTGCGTTGACATTTGAGCGGATACTTGGGTAGTTACCTGCGCCACATTAATCGGAGGGGCCGGACTTTGACGACCGGCGAACCCCGAGGGGTTGCTCGTGAGGAACGACTCTGTCGTAATTCTTCCATTTGTCTGCGAGCTTCTTCTAGCTCTCTTTTCAGTTGATCCAATTCACTTTCTTCTCCTCCTTCAGCCATACTGACGGAGGGAGAATTAGGAATTGAGTCTAGTTCAGGATCGGAATCCACGGTAGCTGGAGGTAACACTGTGCTAGTAGTTAGATTAGCTTGGTGTCAAAACACCACCAGGTATCGGCGACGAGCTTCAATACATCTTAACTTATGAGACGTTTTTATAAGCGGTATACAGCAAAAGTCAAGTCAGAAACGACTCGGACTATACGTGTAGAAAGCAAAGCACAAAGAACACAACACAAACACAAGTGGAGTAGTGACTCTGGGTTTATTAACATAGTGACACTTTGAAAGCAACGATATCCCGGATGGGCCCCCACTTTTGTGACGCTCTTTCCCTCGGTCAATGTTAGTCAAGGCGAAGTTGTAATAGTCAAGTGTGAAGCACAACCCCGTTGGTTTGTTAACATTAACAAAAAAGTTAAGTTAATGTTAATCACAGTTATTCAAATTAATTATGCAAATTAAAGTAAAACGTTAAAATGTAGCTCTTAATTTGGGTAAGTGTAGTCGGGAGACTACACACGAAGATAGGAATAAAAGTAAAAAAAAGTAGGATTGTCGGAAATAACCATTAAAATTGATGATGGCCGCGGGCGAGTTTCATGCACGCAGGTCCAAATTTAAAATGATGACAAAGTCGACAAAGAGTCGGCTACGCAAAGAAATAGATACACTAAACTGTAGAGAAAATGGTAGAGATTCGATTTAAGATCTAACTCACAGGAAATATCGCAGATAGATCGAAGGTAAGGATAAATAAAACTCGAGAATGGCAGGGGCGAGACCCAGAATGGCGGCCACTCCACTGTGAATCATTCGTAAACAAAAGGTGTATTGTAAGATGATGATAGAAAAGGAAAACAGCACGTTATTAAAATCAAGAGGTTAAACAAATTTACGAAGGAAAGGTGAAACGCGATTTAAGATTGAGAGTTTCACTGGTAATAAGTGAACAGTTGAAGAAGAGACGCGTAAAATTCAAACACCACGGCTGCTACGTCATACAAGCCAGCGACTCCGCTCTCCAACAGACAGTGACAGAAAAAGCTCATCGGTAAGCACTTCGTACATGAGGAGCTAAGGGAACAAATAACAAGACAAAGGACACAAAGGGTTACCAAAAAGAGAATAAACAAATGTAACAAAGTGTGGACACCCAGTCAATACATTTTCTTCTGTCTTCTTTCTACTTACCCGCGTCGATTCCTCTGGAATCGCGTCGTCCGCTCATCGGTAAGAGTCCTCGCAAAGTTGGCTTACAACCTAATGCTCCGATCAATCTCGAAACTGAATGGACGGAGAGGGAAATGTGGGGCTGCTAAGGAGACGAAGCTCGACTTTTCCTCTAAATTTATGCACACAGCAGTCAAGATATCCAAAAACACTGAAAGTTCGTGTCCGAGCATACGTCTCTGAAACGAATACAAAGGCAGAAAAATACTCGTAACAACGCGACTTGAGTTGATAAATATATATTTAAATTCTGCCTTCGAATTTTCGAAAGAGCAACTATTTGTAAGATTTGGCCCCTATCGGGCAAAATTAACGAAATTTACAAATGGCACGCGCCAAAACCACTACTCTCGGTTAATTAGGTTAGCGCGCTTAGCAACGCTGTTTCCATGGCTGTGACGTTACAATTTCTGACGTCACGCGTAATAAGGAGAGAAGTGAACGTCACATCTGACGTCACTCCTGCGAAGAGAGCTTGGAAACTCCATCGAATACAAAGATTGAGATAAGTTTAATTAAGATTAAAGTAAATTTAGGGAGAGATGACCATTACAATTCACCACAAACTTCATACTGGTTACTGTGATTCAAATCCACTTCTGAAAATGTGTTATCTGGTTCCGGTGGGACGACGATACCATGGCCATCTAGTAGATGCGTAGTGCCTACAACCACCTGTAAAAAAATTTTAATTACTCTCACCATAAATATTAATCAGAATTTACGACTCACTTGAAAAATTGTACAGATCGTGTCTGTACGCATATGCTCTAGCCTAAGCATCACACGCTTGGTGCCTATAAATACCGAAAATGTCGACATTGGTTTCTGTTGATCCAAAAACGCCAAGTCTGAGCACTCTATTTCGTTAGTAAGTTTTGGGGTGAATGAGGCATAAAATTGAGCGGAATAAAAAATGAAATGTAAACAGCAGGTGAAAAGCGAAAATTTAAATAAAAAACCAAGATGGCGCCGTTTAGCGCGAAAATGGCGACACGAGTGAAAAAACTTGGAAATTACTGAAATTTCTGTAGTAACTTACCTGAAATATGTTTTAATCCAACGACGGATCAACGCTGTAATGTCGAAAAAGCACGTGAAGTATGTAAAAACACGCGTCGAGCAGCAAAGCTGATCATTGGGGGCCGGGTGAAGTTGTGGATGACATGACTAACTTCACAATTGCAGCAGTCGACGATGGAACACAAAGCAGACGACGATGAAACACAAAGCAGACGACGATGAAACACAAAGCAGACGACGATGAAACACAAAGCAACACATAGTAATTTTTTTATGAAATCTAAGTACGTAGGCAAAATAAACAGCAGACAGTTGAATCGTGGATGAAAACGTAAATTTTTTACGCCCAAAACGACTCCAACAGAAAAATTACAAAAAAGTTCCTTATTTGGGCATTTTTAAATGTGCTACTTACGAGTTGTTCAAATTAATTTAATTATCACGCGCGTGCGGAGTTACGTCAGATACGATTTGCCACCTGGTGGCAAGAAATAGAATCGCTGTGTGGGTATGAAACCGAAAATGAAAAATAGAAATAAAGACTAATTTTCATTTTTTCTATTTTTTTATTTTGAAAACCGAAAATGAAAAATGGAAAAAAGGACCAATTTTTTTTTTCTTTTTTTTAATTTTGAAACATTGTTTTATTGACTAATCCCGCAGCAACGGGAGGAAAAAGCTTTGGCCGGACGGTACACGGACCGAGTGATCCCCGTTGGTATATGGTTTCCCGTATTTTTTCTTTTCAGTGCTACAAGATTAATCAGGGTTTGTAGTATCTTGATGTTTGGTTTAAATTTTATGATTAATTAAAATTTTCTCGTGATGTTAATTACTTTGACTTTATTTTGTAAAATGCTAAACCGGTATGTGGGCTATTGAATGGCACAAAATTTTACAATTTACAGTATGTATTAAACTGTCTTTAAATATTTGTAATTTGATTCGACATTTTATTGTTGAGTATTAAGTTTGCTTCTCCTCTCTCTTTCTCTTCTACAGTAGTTGTAAAAATTGTATCCAGCACTGTACTGCTATGCTACAAAGAGTTTGTGTAATTCTAATATTAACTTTAAGTATTTCAATTTTGTACCCGGTGAGGGGGTAAAATCCAACTCTCACCTCCATCGTGGTCCCTCCTGGAAACTCATGCTTGCATGAGGCGAACGTGACATATTAATGGTGTCTGAGTATGCCACCTGTGTATCCCTGGCGCAGATTTGCGTTCCCTGGTGCAAATCTGCTTTCCCTAGTTGGGCTCCGTGGTGGATGGGGAGCACTGGGTGGTGAAATAAACGAAATAACCATCATGATTTCTTCTAAAGAACAAAACTTCCGTGTTGCTTTAAATAATGTCAGTGTTTCTTTTTTAATTATATCCTCAGTTGACGACGGTAAGAGATTGGGCGATTTGTCGCCTCTTCTCGTTAATAAATTGTTGGTCTCTGCGTTTGGAGAGTTGCGGTCAGTTCGCAGAATGAGGTCTGGCGATCTTCTTCTTGAGACTGTCTCTGATAAGGAAACAGAAAGTTCGTGATTGTCACAGTTTTGGGGGAATCAGGGTCGCTGTTTCTCCTCATAAAACCATGAACTCTGTTAAAGGTGTGATTTATGCACCTGAGCTTCTTGCAATTTCTGATGACGAACGTATGAATGAACTTGTTTTTCAGCATGTTACAAATGTGCGACGCGTCCTGGTTACCCGTAATGGTGATCGCTCTGTGTCCCCTCTGACAATTTTAACGTTTCTTGGCAATAAGCTCCCAGCCAAAGTTAATGCCAGTTACCTGGCGTACGACATAAGACCTTTTATCCCGAATCCCTTGCGTTGTTTTAATTGCCAGAAATACGGTTATGCCCAAACGACTTGCCGGCGAAAGTCAGCCCGTGCTAAATGTGGCAGTATTGATCATATTGCAGACGTCTGCGACAAGCCTCTGTGCTGTGTGAATTGTGGTGGCGCTCACGCTGCCTATGCCAGATCTTGTTCCTCTTTCATTACTGAGAAAAGTGTACAGAAGTACAAAGTGAAATCGGGCGTTTCGTATAATAAAGCCGGCAGGGTTGTGACCGCTACCAAAAAATATAGTGCGCTACCACTACCGCTACAGCAAGAAATTTTAGACAACCTCTACTAACGCTACCGCTACTTTTCTTTTCTCCGCTACCGCTATTCTCCCGCTGCCAGCGCTACTTTTTCGCTATTTTCCGCTACCAGCGAATCAGAGTGAAACTGGTTCTGATTCCACCACTGTGGAAGATAAAGGTTATACTGGTTCTTTTAACTCTGGAGTACCCCAATCTGTTTCAACCCGAGCCATCAGTTTTCCTTGGCCAAGTTGAGATCCCTGTCTCTGCATCTGCTAAGTTTCTTGGCGTTGTCTTTGATAGGAAACTCAACTTTATGTCTCATGTTACATCGCTTCGGGTCAAATGTCTGAAAGCTCTTAATATTCTGCAATGCCTGTCGGCTTCATCAATGGGAGCCAGCAGGACGGTTTTGTTTAAGATCTACTGCAGTATTATAAGGTCGAAGTTGGATTATGGTGCACCAGCCTATGTTTCTGCACGGCCATCTGTCCTTAAACATTTAAACCCTGTGCAACTTGCTGCTTTTCGGATTTGCCTTGGAGCCTTCCGCACGTCACCAGTGGAGAGTTTATATGTTGAGGCCAGTGAGCCCTCCCTTCATGATCGTCGTGATCGGCTGCTTTTGTAATATGCGCTTAAGATTTTGTCATTACCTAACCATCCCACACGGTCCTACTTGTTCAAGCAGGACTGTGCTCACTTGTATGTTGTCAGGCGTAGTCTCGTTCTGTGATGGGATAAAATTCACACCATTAATCAGCTTAATTATCATTTGGCTCGTACCCCACAATGTCTAATTTATAGCGTCCGTTATGCCCAGTTGATTGAAATAATCTGTACACAATATTTGGATAAAAGAATAAAAGGAAACAATTTATTCTTATGAAAATATTTACAATAATTACTGGAAAATACTAATAAATTAATAATACAATAATACTAATAATTAAATGGCGCTTTGTTCTTCCGTAAACGTCCAAGTCAATAAATCTAAATAAATTACATTAAGCAATTAAATACATGAATTACAAATAGGTAATTTGAAGAAATAATAATACTCACATTCGAAGAATGCCGTCAGAATAATTGTTGTTTATTACAACAAACAGAAAATAAATATTCAACACGAGAGCTAAGACTAAACTCGTCTTAGCGCAACTCTCGCAAAGTAAAAATTCACAGAATTGTTCGTTGAAAGTAAATAAATAAATTTAAACTATTATTTATTGTTGTCTTAGCACAACTTCGAAGATAATTAAAGATAATATAAATCAATTATTAATAAATATCGATATCATGGAAAACAAAATAAAGAAAAGTTTAAACTTGAAGTTGAAGTTGAAGTTGAACTTGGTTGCTAAGCAACCCAAAACTGACTAAAAGTGACCACACCCTAAATACTGCAGTGTGAGTCACCACTGCGGCAAATAACCAGGAAGTAATTTAGTATTCAAGGTAAAGTTTAAGATTAACTAGAATTTTCCGTAAGCGTTTTGAGCTTCAACTGAGAGCAAAATGCGGTAAATTCAAAATGAATAAATTAACGTTTATACAAATTTACAGGTGAAAAGCAACTCTTTTAGATTTCTAATTTTAACTCAATAAATAAGATTTTAACTAACTCAAATAATAGAAACGGGGGAAAGAAAAGCAAGAATGGAAAGATGTGCACCTTCTGATTGTCAGAAAGCACATCAAACTCTAAAATCCCTCTGTTTGATTCTGAATTTTGGAATCAAACGTCTCAACACAAAATACAATGTTAGTACGCGTTACAAGAGAGAAACGCGGTAAAAATTTGCTTTAAAGGTTATAAGAAAGTTTACTAGTGAAATAGAAAGAGAATAAAGATAATTTTAACAATGAAAACTCTTCCTGGTTACTCAAGAAAGCTACTCACGTTAAGTTTAGAAAGAAAAGAAAAACAAGAAAGTCTCAGAAAAGTTTGTACTCCCTTGTTGTTCGCGTTTGTCCCAATGCGTGAAATCCGCTGTGGCAAAACTCGTCGGAATTCCTCGATGTCGAGCTGACCGGTGAACTTCGAATCCGTTGAACCAACACAAATACAATTGTTAGAAATGGCGAATGTCTTCACGTGGAAATAACACAAGTTGCAATTCCTAGCATCCACTTATTAATGCCAGGCACTCCCTCCGGAGACAAGATAATAGCACTTCCTTGAAGTCATAGGTAAAAATTCTAGCTCCAGGGCACATGAAATACACTGTAACCTGTCAGTTTATATTAGTGACGTCATTCGTGAATGTTTTGCGCGTTACCGTAACAACCAGCGTATTTTTCAAATTTAATCAACAATGCGCCCGCCACTGCGCTATTACCACGACGATGACCTACATTTCATCATTTTCAATGCGTATTTCATCAGCCGAAACTGTAACAACGGTCATCAATAGCGCATGGCGTAGCGTCAACTTACGCGCCATTTTCGAACGTCCAGAATTGTAAAAATTGTACTCAACTTTTGTATTATTTTAGCGCACTTGTTTTTCGCGCCTAATGAAATAACGTTAAATTGACCTTTGAATATTATTTACGGGAAACAAGTTAAAACCCGCCTTTTATGTACAGTTCAACTATTTTTGTTTGTTTTCATTTACCAATACGAATAAATTACACGTATTCACCTTTGTTCTAAACCACAAAATTACTCGCTTCTTTCTCGCAATAACCACTTCGCGAATTCGGACTCCCGAACCATCAAAACACAAAAATCCTTTATGCATCATAAACTGTTGCAACTGAAAATAGCTTAACCTCACTAATGGTGAAAGCTAACCTCAAAGTACTATTAGAAATTTAAAGGGTTGAATAATTTTGACGATACTGATGATTTTGGGCAGCTCCCAGGGTTTTATACCCACTTTGGGACCATCCCATTCAGGTGCGACAGGTGATGTCCTCCTGTCGCCATCTAGTGGTAATTTTTGGTATTAAACAGAACAACAATTCATCGGTAAATTTGAAGATCGAATTTACGCCGTTACATAACCTCCATAGTAAAAGCATAGGGAGGAATTTACCCTTAATGTGATTTTACTACTATTAAATAAACGGTAGATGATTTGTTAAAATATAAAATCATAATTTTATTCATTGAAATATAAAATCTGAATTTCGAAAATCGAAACTCAGCAAACAATATTAATTCAAAACAAATTAAAGAATAATAATTTTTACTTTAAGTCAACAAATAATAAACTAATTTTTAGCTCTGAACACTTATTCCCCAAAAGCTGAGAATCAGAATTCAAAATCGCTTTATATATAAAAATAAAAGTTAGGCGTTCTGTCTTTCACCAGCGACCAGATGACGTCGTTTGTTGTAAGTGTGTAGTTTTGTGTTGAAGTTTGGTTTGGTTTGTGATACACCAACCAAATACTCTCAGAATTATATCCCGTACATATTTTTACACCTTAACCCATTGAAAACAAATGATGAAAATTTTGTTTAAAACTTGAGTTTTTTAAACATTGTTTTTTTTTGCATGTTTAGCTTTTAAGTTCCAGTTTGGTAGTATTGTAGTTGCGTGGTCTCTGTGCATTTACAAAATTTAAAATTATGTCGAGTTTAACCAAAAATCGTAAATTTGAAATTAAGATGATGCACAGTATAGTGCAATAATTTATTCTATAGAAATTTTGTTTCAGTTTGTTTAATTTTAAACTGTTTAAAATTTTTATCAGCGGTCAATTTTGTAAAATTAACGACGTGACTTTCAAAACTCATTGCTGGTCATGAATTAGTTGCACAACAATGCATGCTGCAATATCACTGCCAAAAACCAACTATCAGCGACAGAAGCATTTTAGAAGATGCCATTTGTAGTCAACACACTAATTCATGCTGTAACGTTTGGAGATGAGTGTTTGTTGAGTGTTTTTAGACTAAATTGATGATGCTCAACAACTTTCTAATTGGAATTTTTGCTGTAAGTGCATTGGTTAAAACGTTAGATGCTGAATGACCTTGAAGATGAACTCTGACGTCATTGTCGATGTCATCATTTGATTGGGCACCCATTACTTCTTATATGACTACATAATCATCACTTACCTACAATTACTTGTTTAGCAATTATTTGAGGGGCCAAGACTTTTGACGCACCCTGTCTAAATTTACCTAATTATTGTATAGTATTTAACGTTTGATTAAAAAAAAATTTTTGTCCAAAATCATATTCAGCGTTCTTGTTTATTGGCAAATGTTGCTGAATTTGCTGTTGCTATGTTTCCTACGTTGCTGAATTTAATGTTGCTGAATTTACATGGACCCTCTCACGTATTGTGAAAATACATTTCTGACTTTTGAATACGTGATCTAAATTTTACAATTTTTGTATAATATCGTGTTCAATTCCTTTACCCGGCGCTGTAATTTAGATTTGTTTCATAATAGTACGGATAAAGGAATTTTATTAGATTGATTTGTTTTGGGATTAAGTACAGTACAATACTTTGTATTTTTCAGTAAATCCTGTAAGTAAATTTTTAGTTACGAGAAATTGTCTAAACTGATTTTCAACTTGCGTAAATTCAGTAGAACAATCATTACTACAATTGTCGCATTTGGAGAAAAATTTGCATGTTTTATTTTGAATTTTTGCTTTGGTGAAAAGTGTTGATGCGGAATAGAACGAAAGTTTTACTATTGGTTCAAAAATTTGTTTAACTGAGTACTTTAGAGAAAAATTTTGAAATTAATCTTAAGTGGTACAAACGTGCGATTTCGTTTTCGTGGCAAGAAATATTGTATGAAAAGTTATTGCATGGAGTGTGATATGCCAACTTAAATTTTCCGATAAAAATGGAAGTTGTTTCTAATTAAGATTTTTATTGTCAAAAGTCGGCGATCAATTTAGTAAATTGTTTTAACAGAGGACGGAGGCAACTTGCTTCCGTTTTTATTGCAATCGACTGAGAAGTTATGAAGAGTGGGATATATAATAGGCAATGTGGCTGGGTGTAACGTTCGAGTTCTATTTTTTAAATGGCGATAATTTTGTGTTCTTAGATAAGCTTGAATGTAATCGAGCGTTTCTGTGACAAATGCAACTTTACTCGAAACGCGGAGTTTTTTTTGTGTAGCATTTTTATATTTAATGCGATTACTTGTTGAATAATTTTGCAAAACAATTTTTCGGTCAGATCGATTCGTAAATTTTCAGACGTTTAACCCGTTCTCTCGTGAAATGAATTGAGTCTGAAATTTAAGTGATAGCAGTTTTATTACGCAAATTGATTGACGGTAATTTATAGCAGTTTTAAATTTAGTTTATAAATTTTTGCCGTTATTTTTCACTCAATGATATTTGTGCTTCGTTAACAAACTAAAGATTAAAGATAAAGATTCGATTTTAAACTTCAGTTCAATTTTAATCTTTGTAACCAGTATTTTATCGTATAATATTTATTACAATATTACCATTACATCTGTTGGTGGTACTTTATGTACTTCATTACATGTATCTTGTGTATAAATTTAGGGTCATTTTGAAATGAATTTTCTAAAATTTTGACAGTGAGGAGCCAGATTTGAAATGAATATTTAAAAATTGGATTGCCCCGACTAAAATTACTTTCGTGGTTATTATTTGAAATTCATTTATGTGCTGTACCGGTAACTTCTGTTACTATAATTTTCCTTAAATCCAATGCGGTATCTGACAGACGATTTTGATTTTGTAATTTTTACGGTGTACTAAATTTGAATTGAATGTTTTGTATTGATTTGTAGTTGTTTAAGAATTGAGTTTTGTGAAACCTTTTTATTCATAAAATTAAATTTAGAGTAGAAATTTACTGTTTTTACAGATGTTCATCATAATCTTGCATTTTTTCCAATTAGTTGATATGTTAATTTAATTTTTGACATTTACTTTATACGCCAGGAATAAAAATCCCCACGCGATGTAATTTCTAGAGCAGAGGGAGTGGTACTGGTATGATACGCATTTTAAAATAACATTAGACAAGTGATTTTAATTTTACACTCTAAACTCGTAGACGTTGTCGGTCGTGTGGTCTTGAATTCTAAGTCAAATTTTTGAATTTGCTGTGTATTGTGTTCTCGTATTAACGGAGCGCAACTTGTTGATTTTGTTACAGACAGTTTTTTGTAATTATTTGTTGCAAAAAAAGA